>CBVK0100543823.1:0-17304 GCA_900067695.1 Picea abies | reverse complement strand
GTCAGAAATTTTGAAAGGGATCTTATTTCCATTCAAACCTACTTCCTAATTAGCGAGCTTCTTCTATTCTTATTTTCCTTTCTTTTTCCTTTCATATTATTTTTCATTTGATTCAGAGACTCAAAATTTTGGATTTTTTCTAATCTTTGGTCAGGTGACCAGTTTTACATGAGTACAAACTTATTTAGAATTTATAAGAATTCTTTTAACATAATGGTTTTGACAACAATGATCATAGAATTTCATGCCTTGGATTTCATTTGTATTCTCAAACAAAAACCATTATTAATCTATCACCTGTTTCATGAGAAAACTAATTTCTGTAAAACACGGTTGTCGGTTTCTGATACATCTTTATCCCTTGACTATCGGTAAGTGTTCTATCTGAAAATAAAAATGAGAAATGTCAGAACCCTTGTAGAAAAGGAAAGGTATGTGTTATTTTTTTTTATATTTCTATTTTTTATGTAATCAACAAAACTAGTCTTATCTATAGTAAAAGAAAAAACTTACTAAAGAAGCAAAACACTGTAAATCAAAATAAGAAAATCAAACCGGTATATACAATGGTTATTTGGGATCTTATTATTGCATGAAGTAATTTATGTAGTGCTTGTTGATAGGGGTGTTAAGGCTTTTCCCATCGAGGTTTTCTAATAAGAAGGAATTCTTTCCCTCGGAAGGTACGACCCTGAAAGGTCCACACCAAATGTGATCAAACTTTCGATGCTTTCCAATGTCCTCCTTCCTAGCATCCCATTTCAAAAGTAGGTCTTTAGGAAGGAATTCCCTACCTTTATCTTTTTTATAAAAGAGAGCTTTCATATTATCTTGATATCTTTGGAGTTTCGCATCCACCTCAGCCCTATTTTACTGGACTTCAACTAGCTAGTTTATTCTTCTGGTAACATCGTTTAGCTCTTCCTTCGCGTCTTGCCAAAGCTTCATCATGGTCACAGAGATATTTATGGGGAGGACCACATCAATACCTTACACCATTTGGAAAGGGGACATTCTGATTGATTTCTTAGTGCCGATGTGATTTTCCCACAAAGCATATTTCAAATGAACATGCCAAGCTTTCTTGTTTTTAGTCAACACATTTTTTATTATAGTGATTAGGATCTTATTAGATGAATTGGATAATCCATTTCTATGAGGATAGTAGGTTGTGGAATGCCCTAGTATGACGTTGTACTTTTGAAAAAAATTAACCATCGCCATGGATTTGAAATCTTGGGCATTATCTATGACTATCTTCCGGGGACAACCGAATCTTG
Organism: Picea abies; assembly: GCA_900067695.1. Taxonomy (NCBI): domain Eukaryota; kingdom Viridiplantae; phylum Streptophyta; class Pinopsida; order Pinales; family Pinaceae; genus Picea; species Picea abies. The sequence goes on along the minus strand of CBVK0100543823.1, from coordinate 16,024 downwards.
ATAAAATGTTTTTTTCTAAAAAAATTATCACCACTGAATCTGTATCATTTCGTGTCAGAATGACCTCTACCCATTTAGTGAAATATTCCGTGGTGGCTAGAATCAATTTATGTTGTGCACGAGAATGTGCATGCATTTCTCTGATAAAATCCAGACCCCATTATTGAAATGGAGCTTCTATCTTGACTGGGGTCAAGGGTAGTGACCCCATTATTGAAATGGAGCTTCTATCTTGACTGGGGTCAAGGGTAGTGCGGGAATCTTTTGTTTACCTGAGAATAATTGACATGAATTGCAGGCTCTAACTTTAGTATTCATGTCTGTAAATAACTTCAGCCAATAGTATCCATCTCTCAGGATTTTATAGGTCATTTCCCTCCAAGCATTTTGTCCTCCACACGCCCCTTCATGAATCTCATTTATAACATTCTATGTTTTGTATTCTATCAAGAACCTTAGTAGAAATCCTAGGGGATCTTTCCCATACAGTGTGTTGCCAATGATGCATTGTTTTACTGCATACAGCTTCAATGTTATTTTTTTAGAAGGAGTCATATCACTTGGGCACTGGAGTGTCAGGAGATATGAAACTATGTCACCATACCAAGATGGGGAAGAAAATATTTCTTGGATCTAAGTTGTAGGTGTCTGATCATCGAATTATTCTATATCTTGGAGGTCTCCCTAAGATTGTAGATGATTTATTCTGAGTGCTCTGAAACTTGATTCGGCTAGTAGCTTCTCCAAGCTTTGAACTTTGACGAGTTTAGTTGGTTTTACCTCAAGATAAAATTCCCGAATCTTGGCTAGCCATTGACCTCTTCTTCCATAACTATCTGGTTGAACCAATATGTATTTAACAGAGATGGTTGGTACTTAGTCAATTATTTTGTAATGTAGCATGTAAGTCCTGAAAGATTTGAGGGCCTTAACCATAGTGTATTCCTTCCTTTCTAGTATATCATATTTCAACTCGGCGCTCCTGAGGCTTTTACTAAAAAATGCTATTGGCTGCTCGAAACCTTCATTGTTCTTCTATAATACCACGACTACGATAGTATGCTCGTATTCAAATGAAAATATCAAGAACTCTTTCATGTAGTCTGGCCTATCTAGCACTGTTGCTTCTCCTATTACCTTCTTGATGCATTCGAAAGAAGCTTTATATTTGGTTTTCCATTTGAAATCGATGTCTTTTTTCAGCATACTTGTAATTAATTTAACAATTTCAGGGAAATTTGGAATGAATCTTCTTAAAAAAAATATTTTTCCTAAAAAAGACTGAATTTCCATTTTGTTTCTAGTAATATTGATTGTATCTATAGCCTCAACCCTTTTTGGATCGATTTTGATTCCTTCTCTAGATACTATATGGCCTAAGAGTTTAACTTCTTGCAATGTAAAATGGGATTTCTTAGGGTTGAGCGACAAATCAAATTTTCTACATTTTTCGAATGTCTGTTTGTGGTGTACCAAGTTCTCTACATCTTAGTTATAAAAAATAGTTAAATAATCAAGATAAATAGCAACAAACTTATCTCTCTCACCAAAAAATGCTATGTCCATTGGTCATTGAAAATTGTCCCCTGCGTTCATCAGACCGAATGGCATTTTGTTGTACAAGAAAGTACCCCATGGAGTGGTAAACACCATTTTCTCTTTGTCATCTTTGTGGACCCCAATTTGATTGTAACCTGAAAATCCATCAATAATAGACATTCCGTTATCCCCGACCACGTTTTCCAGAACGTGATTCATTTTAGAGAGTGGATAATTGTCTTTAAGGGATGATCTGTTTAGGTTCCTGAAATCCACGCAGAGTCTAATTTCACTGTTCTTTTTTATGAATGGAACTAAATAAGCTACCCACTCAAAATATCCGAGTGGAAAAATAATCTTTGCATCCAACAGACTTTTTACTTCACTTTCTATTACAAGAAGGAGTATAGGGTTTATCTGTCTGAGCTTCTGCCTGAAAGGTTTGATGCCCGGTTTCAAAGGGATTTTATGCTCGATGACAATGGTATCATAAGTTTTCAGTTCATTGTAAGACCAATAGAAAACATATTTGTACTATTTGAGTAATTCAACATATTCACTTTTCATTTTGGGTGGAAGGTATTTAGATATTTTGACCAGTTTAGGATTTTCCTTAGTGCCTATATCACAATATTTAACCTCTTTGGGCTGAGGTTTCAAGGTAGACTTTATGGGGTATATCGTCCTGATCAAATAATCTCTATAATGGAATTAGAACCTTAGGAATCTGATTGTTTTTTAACACCAACATGCAGTGGTTAGTGATTTTATCTTGGAACTTCTGAGAATCTTCACCTTCCTACATGATCCAAGTAGGGTCATTTTGATTTTCCTCATCGATGTGTGTTTCAGAATATTCATCCACCATTTCTAGAAACTACTTGATCTGCTCATCATCTTCAAAGAACTACCAGTGTTGAACATTATTTTGTATTGAAGGTTTGTCCCTCATTTCTATGTGATACTTTAACTTTAAGACTGTAGGTGGCATAAAAGTAGCAGTCGATTTTGCTAGGGAGTCAGCTTGTTGATTTTTTGACCTGGGAATATGATGAATATTGAATGATGAGAAAAAAAAATTTAATCAAATCCCAGGCACAGTTCCTGTACAACCTTATCCTTGGATGTTTGTCTTGATACTGTTGCCTTATCTATTTTACAATTAATTCAGCATCACTGTAAAATATTAGATTCTTGATTTTCAACTTCCGGGAAGCCTCCAATCCTAACACCAAAGCCTCACATTCGAATATTTTATTGGTATAGTCAATGTCCCACTGTAACCTGTATGAGAAAGGAATAATGAATTCATATCCGGGTGCCACAAATAAAAGTCGGACTCTTTATCCTTCCCAAGACAAAGCACTGTCAAAAAACATTTTCCAAACTCCTATACTATTTACATTTTTGTTTGTTTTTCCAAACTCCTATACTATTTACATTTTTGTTTGTTTTTTCTATTTTTTTGTTTTCTTCTTCTCTATCATTTTATTCTGTACATTCGTCAAAACCATCATCAACTGATGATATCCAATTTCCTAGATCTTGATCTGCGACATAAAATGGATAATTATTTGGGTTCTATGGGTCACTTACGATATATGCCAATCTTGTATCTTTGTATATATGGGTGAACTATCCACCAAAAATTTGGATCCTAGCATACATCATGTTCAATTGAAGCGATCGTCCAATTTTGGCACCCCAAGACCTGGATAACAACATGCCATACTTCGCAGGAACATCAAAAACGACTACATCCATGAGAATACCCTTCACAGGGATCTGTGCAAGATTATCAGCCAAATATTTTTATCACACCCAGACATTTAAATTTTCTTGAATCAAAAGAATACAGATCTCGGTATGGTCTAGTAACCATGAGGCCCAGTTTTTCCATGATTACTTTGGGCATTAAGTTGTGGGAGGCTCCATAATCCAACATACAATTATGGAGTAGGTTATCATGCACAGTCAGTGTACTATAAAAAGGAGAAACAAGGTCTTTATAATTTTTCATATGTGAACCAAACATTATAGTAGGTTTGTCATCTTCTAAATTAATAACATCTCCATGAATTTCAACATCTTAGAAATTTATCATTTTTGCAATTTGTTTTATATACATTGGAGTTTTTGCTAGTTTGACCAGGGACACAAGAATTTTGATTTTATTAATTTCATTTTCCAGATTGAAACTTCCAATCACCTTTTCGACCTCTCTAGTTGGGATCTTTGTTTCTCTTTTTTCTGGTCTATTGGTTTGCATTGCTTTTGTTTCGACTGTCTTTGTTTTGGAAGCTTGTGTTTTAGCTGTTTTTGTTTTGGAAACTTGCATTTCAGTGTATGGTTGAGCTGCTTCATTTTTTTTACTTCTCGACAGGATCTTCCTCAATGGATCAGTTGTAGAATTTTTATCTCTAGGCATTAATTCATATTTTTGTTGAAGCTCGACCATTATAGAGTCGACGATTCCTTGATAATGAGACTCTCCCATATTATTTATAGTTTCCTTGTTTCCAACTATTGGTTCTTGATCTAAAGACATTTCATAATCATGTCTGGTTAGGTCAGGTTATTGGTCATTATCACTGAGGTTTTTTTATATATTCATATAACCCCTCAAATTATTGTACATCATCACTTTGCATGAATTTTTCTGTTTTAAAAGGAGTTTTGATTTTTTGATCCTCATTTTTTACTGGTCTCTGTTGGATCTGGGGATTGGTATTCCTTTCGAAATCTCTCGTAGCAAAAGGATCAGGTTTAGCCTGGTCTAGTTCCATTCTGGAGATTTCGTTTGATAATTCTTTGATTATATTGTCCATGTCATCCATTTTTTCCTCCACAGACCACCCAAATCCAGAAGTTCCATCTTGTTCTATAAAGCATTTAGTTTCTTTGGTTCTTGTTTCATCCTTTTATTTTAGTTTCCCTGATTCCATCGTGTTCGAATCGGTTTAGATGGCATCGTCTTGCATTCTTGTGAGCTCACCAGATCTCCTTTCCCTCAAAAGTGGGAAAAGCCAGGCTTGAAATACCCTGCAAAAGTCACCCTAGTTGCATGATGAGAAGTTTTAACTTCTGCTGGGATCTTATGATAGAGTTTATTAAACCTTTGGGTGATTTAACTTCTGCTGGGATCTTATGATAGAGTTTATTAAACCTTTGGGTGAATTCCAAGACTGACTCAAAATGAATTTTCCTTAGATCCACAAATTTTGTTAGATAGCACAAATGATCTTTCTTCTCTCCCCATTTCCTTAAAAAAGCATTTTATAGCGCATCATAAGATGATATAGAACCTTCCAGGATCCCTTGAAATGAGAATATTACTTGAACTTGAAAATTTTGCACTAAAAGTCTCGAATAAACATCCTCATGCTCAATGCTGAGGATATCAATGAATTGGTCAAAATATTTTATGCGCTCTGTAGCAATCAAATTCCCTTCTGCCGTGAATTTCAACAAGTTCTTCATATAATTTTATGGTAAAATATGAAGGACAGGGGGAAGGACTAAAGGAGCATATCTGGCTGCCACTTTGGAAAAAATCCTAGGAGGTGGAGGTGGTGGTCCTTGACCACCTTCAGTGCCACCTCCTTCAGCTGCAGCCATTTGATGTCGAGGGGATAAACTTCAAGAGTTAAAGAGAGGGTTTTCGTAAACTACTAGGGACCAAAATGGTGACTTCTCAACTTCCTCTGGAAATGGTGATAAAAAAAATAGAAACTTATCGTTATTTGCTCGACACACTGAAGACATCCGCCTACAAATTGCACCACTAACCTGGAAGGCTCCGTTGTGTCATTCGCCTCAAAAGTATATAAATTATTTTCTATGTGAGGTAGCCTATCTTCCATTCTCTTGACTTATAAATATATAGACTGTAGCCGCAGGTTAGGATTGATTATCCACTTATTAATCTGGATAATGTCAATTTGTTTCAATTGTAGGATTGTGGCCTGGGATTCTTCCATGCTCATCTTGGAAGTAGGTTGATGTTTTGAAATATCAATTTTCCCCAGGGCTTCAAAGATATTGTCTATTTCAATGTCCAATAATTCTTTGTCGAGTGAGGAACAAGCTTCTTCATAAGATTTCTTCACTTCCAAGGCTAACCTTTTATTTTCAACCAAATTGGCCTCCCAATTTTTCAGTATTATATCGCCTCAAGTTTTCTCTAAAAGAGACAATCTAGTGGCCTTGGATACTTCATCCTTTGTTTCTGCTAAAATGGCCTCCTGGAATGTAACTCAAGATTCAATGGCCTCTCTCTCCTATAGGTGAATGTTATTCAAATAGTGGTCTTCCACCAGATAATAATTTTGAACAACTTCTAGTTTAGTCAGAAGGTTTTGTTGGGATGATTCCAACTTCTCGTGCACCTCTATTGGCTAAGCTTGGAAACTCGCCATATCCACTACAGTTTTCTCATTCAAGTTTATTTTAGCCTGTAGTTTTCTAACCAACGCTTCCCGTTGAATGGCCAATTATTTTCTTGACTATGAATTTGTATGCATTTCATCAAGACTGATTTTAAGTTGCTAGATTTTCTTCCTATCACAGTATCTTATCTGCTCAAAACCCTTATTAATCTCATTTCTCACACTAAATTCCACATTCTTAATTTGGCTTTCCAACTTTTTCACCAACAGATCCTTCTTCTTAAGTTGTTCTGTTAGACTCCCAACTAAACATTGATTTGTTGTGGAAAATCCTCCCAATGTCCCTGTCACTTTCATAGAAAATTTCACCTCCTCTAACGCCTGACCATCATATAGAACTCTGTGTCTCTTAACAGTTGAACCATCCTTTTGATACATTTATCTTTTTAATACAACCCTCTTCTTTCTTTAGAATAATTCAAAAGGGGGAATTTATTCAACTGAAATAGGAGTGATATTCTCTATGAAAATGACTTCGGTATTCAGGTTCTCTCTAATGGACTATAAAGGAGTGACCCATTTGATAGGGATGGATATTTATGTGCATGGCTATTGCCCTGCTATGTTTGTAGATTATTTGTATTTTGTAGACAACGATGAATCCTATCATTGTTTAATCAAAGATTCAGCTTGAGATTTAGTTTGATCATCAGGTGGATTCGATGATGTAGTATTTTATTTATGTGTCATAACCTATGTTTTCTCCAAATTTCCCTGAATGTCTCGTGCACTGGAACTTCCTATTTCTAATTTATGGGTTTCAATTTCCTGTGTAGCTGGAGACATCGGGGATTCTCCCTGTAAAAATTTAGGCAGACTATTTCTTTCATGCATTTGAAAATTATAGAAATCGGTTATCTTTTCTGGAGCCAGAGTTTGAACTCGGCTCAACAATTCTTAATAATATCTTGCTCCACCAAATATCTTGTCCTATGGGGAATATTCATGATTGTATATTTTTAAATTATAAAGAGCCATGTGATTTCCCATGATCCTCTAAGGATCATGTTTTTGAAGTCTATGTTAACAACATTAATGTTTCCCAGGGCCGCGACCTCTACTTTTGAGTGGCCGAAATCTAACAGTGAGAACATACCAATCTGCAAAGGAATGGTGGGCCATACTTTTTTCTGCAATTCTTGTATCTCTTTATTGATTCCTCCCATCACATTTGTATGTGCTACCTCCCTACACACCAATTGATTTGGCATAAACTTGGGTAAGGCATGACGAGGGATGGAACATCTAAAAACCCTGATATAAGAGAAATGTTCTTCAATGTACCAATCTGCTATTTTTTCCAAGTTGGTCAATATCTTTTCGAAAATCCTAGGGGGTGGGCACCTATATATAGCAATGTGCATCAATAGCACCACATAGTTACATATTTTTTAGAATAAATATTTTTCTTTATCCTCCCACAACTTGGAGTGATAGAAGTGTATTAGTTCAACATTGTTTCGATTCTAGCTCCAACCCATCAAAGGAAATGGTATCATGAAAAAAAAAACACCCATAATATAAGCATACATGTAAAATGGGGCAGGTTTCCCTTTGGATTTTGATGATCGATATTCTTTGATTTCCCTAACCAAATTGTCGGATAATATTTTGGCCCAATCAAAGGAATACCCCTATGCTACTGTATGCATGATTGGCACCCATGGCAATAATAAATGAGCACAATTTTCTTTCCCAAAAATCCGACAAAACATAATGTCTACATACATTATGTGAGGCTATAACGAGGAAACATCATACATGCCATGGGTGTCTGCTCTAAATTTCTCAGGACTTGAACACCAATCCTTGATCATTTCAGGTAGGTTCCTTCCATATTGCACACATTATTTTTTGTTGAATTCCATTAATAAAGTGGCATTGTAAATGTAATTGGGAACTGGGGATAATTTGTACATCACCTCGAAATGCTCTTGTCAGAAATACCCAACTGCAACCTTTTGCAAATTGCAGATACTCTTGGTCGAGAGGTCGACATTCTCCAAACCTTTTGCAAATTGCAGATACTCTTGGTCGAGAGGTCGACATTCTCCAACACCCAAGCAATAATATCATTATAAGGCATGAGCATAGGTCGTGTTGCTATTATATGCAACTCTGATTGAGAAACATATTTGTATCTCATAGCTTGATTTTTAGTCACCTCGTCGCTCAAATCATCTAGGCATTTGGTCAATTCCTATTGTATAATTTCGAATACCCGCATCCAGGTTTTCATGGTATCTATGGTTATGGGCGACGTGTCTAAGAAGATGTATGTTTTTGGGTTTGAGATTTCCCCAGAATCCTTTCCTATTTTCCGTGGAGCCATGATATGACGATTTCAGAACTTTGTTACCTGTTACAAAAAATGTGCAAACTTCTTATCTTGCTTAAACTTTCTTTTCTGTGAAAAACGAAAATGAAATTCAAACTTCAATATTCTTTTCCCCTAAATGAGTTGAGTTACAAATACGTTAGTGATGGTGCATTCACTTTCCTTAATGAAAATATTTAGGCGGTGTTCGAAGATCTTATTTGAAATGATTGTCGTAGATCAATCATTAATGTCATTAATGTATTTTGTTTCACGATTATAATTTTTGGAAAATAACATTTGAATTTACCCGAGCTACGATTCCATGAAAAATCAATCACAAGATAATTCTCATTAATGTATTAGTTAATCACATTTATCGTTAGGTGTTTTTTGGATTTTCAGACCTCAGGATTTTGGTAGCTGCTCGAGATGGGAAATCACGAAGTGACTAATTAATTTTAATCATGTTTTATCCAGTAAATAACTGCTCTTAACTTTAAGTATTTTGGGGTTTCGTGTTTCATGATATTTGAGTGAAGTGTATGAAAAACCTCCGAAATTTGAAAGTGCGAAGTTATTTAATTAAGTATTAATCAAGATTAACTTGTTAAAACATGTTTAGATTTTTGTTATCTATGTTCTTATGGTGTTGGGAAAACAACTTTATGAATGTTTCGACAGACCACTACTTGTAACGTTGTGTCAAATATTAGAGGGGTGCATGTGTATCGTGACTAATATCCTTTGAACACTTTTTGGATATCAAGATTTTGGAGCTTCTATATGGTGGAATGCCCAAAGCGTGAAACTTCAAAATCTGAAACTCTGAAGCAAGTCTCTAGAGGCTTGACCTTTATAACAACTATGTGGCTCCAAAACGTTCGGGAAAATGGGAAGCATTCGATCAATGGTAGAAATAAATCGATGATGGAACTTGTGTGTTCCTTAAGTCTTAAGAGCGGAAATATTTATATTTGGAAATCGGCTGCTAAGTTAAATTGAAAGGATATGAAAAATATTTAAGCTTATAAGTTTAAAACTGTTCCAACACCTAAGAAATTCCTCAATGAGATTTGTAGAAGAAGGGATACTCTTCGTATTAAATGAGTGTCCGAGCCAATCCTTTTGACTTGATTCTAGTGAATATAAAAAAAAAATCATTAGGACATCCTCATGTAGAACATCTAGGCTTGAAACATATTTCATATAATTGACAATATGGGTGACTTCTAAAGAAGGATCACCATCAAATTTGGGGCAATTTCCCCTCCATTCCATTGGAAAATGGTTTGGATATCCAGGAATATCTTGAGCATAAAATGAGGGGTAAATCTTATGGAAATCCCATGGTAAGTCCCATGAGGCCATCATTCCATTACTTAAGGTAATACCTCAATGGAGTCTCCAAATGAGCCTAAGGCTCACCAAAGGATGGGAAAGGATAAAGAAAAAGTGGGTTTTGGGAAGGTGGAGTCACTAGATGAGATTGAATATGAGCACATCAATAAGGGTGGAAAGGGAACGTCCCTTTGGTGGAGTCACCAAGAAAGCTAAGGGAAAGGATTTGGGATAGATTTCTTGGTGAAACCAAAATCCTCCCCAACAATGAAACCAAAATGTTATCGCATAGTTTGTAGGTTGGGAAAATCCCAACCCAACCACTAAATGGAAACAACTAAGAGTTCACCTACCCACTTCCACCTTAGGCAGGTGTCCAGGTCACTTTAGAGGTGAGGTAGACACCTCAAGGGGGGAATCTCAGTGACCCTAGGGGGAATGAGATGAAGATGGAGGAGAATGGAGATGAAGTCCCTAGAGGTAAAATATAAATGATGTGGATGGATTGGAATGAAGTCTTGGGAAGGTCCAAGGGTTTCCAGGTAAGTTGAGTGACCTGCTACCAAGTGTGAATACCTGCTTGAGACACAAGTAAAACCGGGCATATAGTGTAATATGTTAGTTGGAAATGCAAGTTAAGCTTTCTCTCCCTAATTTTAAGAAACAATAAATTATATTTATATCATATCAATAAATAGTACAAGGAATGCAAAACAAGTGCTAGGTATGTGATAAATAAACAAGAGATGAAGCTAGTGGAAGCTAGCTCAACTCACCAATGATTAAGCAACAACTTTAGCACAAATAACAAGGCTGAAACAAAAGCCTACTGCAGAGATATTATCATCATTATGGATATAGTAAAATTATTACAACAACAGAAAAATCAGCCAATGAAATACGTAAACAAACCACCCAAGAATTGTCTCAAACCAAATAGAACAAGTTGGAAAAATTTTAGCAAATTTTGATGGTTAAAGCACAAGTTATAAGTGGTTTTATATTAGGGTTTCTACAGCCAAGTTATCAGCCTTATGTATGTAGAAAACTGAGCCCTATATCAGAAAAATTATCCAACAAAATCACTTGTAAATGGCTTGAAGGATGCACCTAGGTTAGTAGAAGGTTGAGGGAGAAATTTAGGCCTAGTCTAGGGTTAGTTTAGGAGCTAGTTAGGGTTAGTTACCTAGGGTTAGTGAAGACCTAGTGGATGTAGGTTAGTGTCTATTACAACAGAACTTTGTAGTGGTTGAAAGGGGACACCTAAATGAGGCAAGAGATCCAAAGGCTCAAGCAACACTTCCCCAAAGAGAGAGACTTAAAACTTGTAAAATCATGTTTTCCAAGGAAATAGTTTTGTTTCTCCAATGCAATAATTAAATGACTAGAGATCGTAATATTTGGGTTAATAGGGTCATGCAAAGAAAGAGATATAGAATCTTCCTCCTTGGGGGTGTAAATCCTCTTAATCCCCAAGGCAAGTTTCTCTAGCTAGGGTTTAAGATAAGAGAGTGTATGCCCTTATACTTCTCTTAGAAAACCCTTGTTTAACCAATAACATATGCCCTTATACTTCTCTTAGAAAACCCTTGTTTAACCAATAACATGTAGTATAAAATGATGGATACTATGGTGTGGTTGCACTATGGGGGGAATAGTGATGTAAAGTGGTAAGTATGGTAGGGAATGATATGATGGCCCTTCAAGGGAGTTCCTAGTAGAAAACACATCCCCAAGGAAGACCACTTAATAGGGAACAATATCAACCACAAAGGTGAAGCAGGTAAAAAGGCATAATGTCCAAGAATATATCATGAAATATAGACCAATATAAGATACAACATACTCAAATTCCTTAAATATTGAAATTATGCTCACCATAATACTAAATTGTACCTCAGAGAGCAAGGCCCATTGCCTTTCGTAAGCCAATTGATGTGGCGAATGCCATATGAAAATCTAAGACCTCTGTGGTGGTGAGAAGGGTCTCCATCTGTGAAAAATGATACTGCTAGTCATGTAGTTTCTTTGTACTCCATATCTACAACCTGAGGGCCTCAAGAAATAATCTTTTTAGTTTTCTACCAAATGGGGATAACACATATCATGTCCTTAGCCCCTGCATCAATGTTGTGGATATCCATCTAGTGAATGTGGACCTACGTTCATCTAAAAGAAATAATCATTAATACATGATACCATAAAAAAAAAATTGTGTTTTTCTTTGCATTTTTCAAACTGAAAAAAAAATAAAAAATGGAATATATAAAAATCAATTATCACCGATCTCTCCAAAGGTGGATCCCAACGGAAATTTCATATCTCAGTCCCCTCGATATTATATAACCTCATAAGGATAGTTATTGATCATGATGATATTTTTTTGCCACTTGTGGAAGAACTCATCGTTGTAGGGGGTTGGAACCCTACCACCTTCTAGTCGTTGTATCACCTCGGTACACTGTGACATAGCTAGATCGCCTAGATCATGTGGATTAATATCTACTCTCGGGCTCAGAGCTAGAACTTTGTTGAATAAAAAACTACACAATATGGATTCAAACTCAAAGTTCCTCATCCTATCTAGTTTACAATCAGTCAACTGAATTTTCATGTTGGCCAGTAGTGAGGTGCACCAATCGTAAACAGTGGTTCTCAAACACTCCACAACATATAACATGAGAAGACTCGATTCCTGATGCAGTCAGGACAATCCTGATATCTGTGTGAGTACTAGGAAAATGATCTTCAGACTCAAGTTCTAAATCTCCCTAATAGGGAGTTGGCTCCCCACTTTCTCTGTACCTGCAATGTAGTAGGTGGCGATGTACTCCACCATATTCCTCCCACCTCCAACCCCTCAGGATTTTATATTCACCACCTCATATCGGTGAGACAACCCTGCAATAAAGTAGATATCATCCAATTCAATTCTCAATGGTTTCCCATTGATATTGAATGCTTCACTCTCTGGATCCCAACAGTTTATCAATGTTTGGAGAATGTCACTTGGGCCCTCATCCCTTTTATGGCCCAAAATTTATAGAGCCTACAAATCTGAAAATCTTATTGGGCCCTCAAATCTCTTTCTACTGTAGCATCAAACTCCTCATGCTCCCTATCCCTCCATTCAATCACTATATTACAGAGGAAACATCAAATTTTGAGTCGTTTTTATCAAAAAACTTTCTCGCGGAGTTGTACGCAGGATACCCTTATGAAAATCACATATAGATATTTGTATATATGGGCATGATTTTACTTTCCCAGATACATGAGGTCATGTACATGATCCAATGAATTACATCCCATGTACATGAGGTAGTGTATGTGACCCGATGAACAACATCTCGCGTACACCCTAGTTTTCACATTACGACATCTAATTCTCAAAACTTGAGAACCAAATCTTAAAATTAGACCATTGAAATGGAAGAGGATAGGATGTGAACTTACTTGGTCCAAATGGTTTCCAATTCCATCGATTGTATCTCTCAGAATAACTAATGGAATATAGTGGGTAAAATGGCCTAAAAAACACTATGTGGGTGAAAAACTCAAATGATATGGTAAATTTCTTGTTTTTTACTATTTGTTGAAAATTTTCATCGAGTTTATATAGATTTTACCCTATATTTAATACTTTTAAAAACCATATGGACTAATCGAGCAATAGAAGACCTAGTTTGAAGTGATTTTGTCCAGTGTTTCGTGGATTTCCAGCATTCTTTAGCTCGTTCGTGCCTCTGGAAGGTATTTAAAATCACTGGCATATAGGGTAGGTGTTCACTCCACTTTTCATTTTTTCATCATTCTATGACCATAATTCATATGCCCTAGCTATGAACCAAATTTTTAGTGACATAAAACCTTCTTGCTATTACTAGAATTGTCGTTATTAAATGGTAGAGACTTACCAAACATGGGTACCCTAGTTAGAACACTTTTGTCATTTGGTGCCCATACATAAGTTACTCCATAGGTATGGGAGTCCATTATAGTCTTGATATGAATTTTCACTGATATTACTCAATCTCATCCTTGATCACTACTTATGGGATTCCTACCGAGTCTTTGTTAAGCTCTTTTCCAACTCCTAAAAAAATGAAAAGATTGTTGAGTAAACTTATCTCTTTCACATTCGTTAAATGGATTTGAAATGACGTCTATTTTGGTATAAGTTTAACCCTATTCCAGTCCAAATATACTAATTATGAAAAATGAATACTCTAGTCACCATTTTCTACAAGAGTTCTCTTGGGTATTATTTTATAATTTTTCGGGCCTAGGGGACTAAATCTATGAAAAATGACACTTTTGAGTTAAGTTTTAATTGCATCCCATTATATTTCTTGGATTTTTGAAACTAATGTCGACTCCATATTTCTTGTTATAGGCCTTCTACCCCAACAATTCCCAGCATTAGCCAAACAATTCCTTCTAGATATCCTTTGCAACTTGACAATTTTTTTCCTATAGAGGAAACATCCCCTTGAGTGTCCATGTCCCACATGCATTTCCTTGCACTGAGCATAGGTATGTTCCACTGCTTGGAACCAATATTTTACTCACGACACTCATTTCCTCTTTTGTATCATAACATTTATTTGACTATGAAAAAACAAAAAAAGAAGGGCGAGGAAAGAATATTATCTCCTATCGACAGGAGTAGTGTCTCGTTTGAACATAACAAAAATTCTTGAGTCCATTTCATCCAAGGTTTGATTTTAACATGGCCTTAGGAAGTTGAGATTTTTACTTAGAGTCTACTCCTCTAACTGGTTATTCTTCTAGTCCCTATGGAGAGTTTGTTGATTCCTCTTATGTCACAAACATTTGTCAATGATCAATGTTAAGTCTATGTTGCTTGAGTTATTCATTTGTCTCATGCTCTTGTTTAAAGAAAGTTTAAGCCTATGCTGACCATTCCTAGGGACTCATGACTTTGCATGTCATCCATACCCTTACAAGTAAACCTTAGAATCACATGAAGTTGTTGTCCTACCTTGCACCCTTGGCCTACTTTCATCATTGGTAGGTGACCTTGAACCCAACAAATGGAATCTCTCCATTGGTCACCAACTGGGGGGCTTCCCTTGTGTTTGATGACAAGAAATATATTCACACATTCAGATTCATGCAATGTCTTGGATTCCATTATACCTATTGGTGGATTCCTCGCCTTTGTCTACAATTTTCATTATTGGATGCTAGTCAGAGGGCCTCTTTCATGTACTACTTGCATATGGTGAACACAAGAGATGCACATGGTCGCTGGTTCATTAACATCCTACTCGTATGGGATCTGCCTAATCAACAAGCTATTACTTGTACCTCACGCTGGATGATGAGAGATTCCTTAATGATCTCCTTTCAACGAGTCTCCTTCCATCAACTTTATCTCATCTATTCTGGAATCGATATCTAGAGTCATAATGAGTACCCAGAGGCTTCCAATCATCCATGTTAGGTTCTCGCACCATCGAAAATTGGGAATACATTAATGTATCATGATCGATGGATTCTTCAAGTGTTAAAAATCAACACCCTTATTCACACTTGTTGAATGTACTTGGTTCCTTGATATATACTTTCATTATCGATGGGTTGTCTCACGATTGTTAATGGTATACCTCAATGACCGATAATCAAACAAAGTCTCATTGTGTTCAACTTCAAATCCTTTATTCACATGATGTAGATTTTCACCTTCGACGAATAGTGTAGATGACCTCTAGTTCACAGTAGAAGGATCACATATCTATTGTTGTCTTTCATTGGAATAGTACCTTTATGACTTCACTGATCATGGAAGATCAAACTGTACTCCATTGTATATATATATATATATATCTCTCCATTTGATTTTGATATTGGACTCCACTGTGTATTTTTCATGACTATAACATCCTATGACATATTTCCAATTTGTATTTCCTATTCATGGCCATGGAAAACTATTTTTTATATATCCACATGGATCTGCAAAATAATCCATATTGGAATCCATGTGTATAGAGTCAATACAAATTGTAATATTCTCATAAATAACTAGTTTTTCCAGATGGGTCCTCATTACTTCACTTCTGGGAATTATAATGTATTTTGGCCATCATGATTGGTCCTTTGACCTCACACATTAGGGGGGATCTGTTATAGAATTTGTTTCCACACTCCATGCATCTTTCTTTGATAGCCTTCTATTTCCGTATCTAGACTCAAGATTCCCCTTTTTTGTGCATTCCAGAGTTAAAAATTCAAACTTTTGCACATATACGTGGGCCACATTTATACAACTTGCATATACATAGGTTTCTCCATTAAAAACCGTGTACATTGGGTTTTGTGCTCAAAAATTAAAAATATGTCATGTTTCCAT
>CBVK0100543822.1:0-17305 GCA_900067695.1 Picea abies | reverse complement strand
TCAACCTTATACAATATAGGATGAGTGTATCAAGCTCATACAATATATCAGTCAATATTATCTTTCTACTGATATTCAAGTCACCTTCCCTTCATAACATTATGTATAATATTGACAATGCTTGACATTCAAGTCACATTCATAACATTATGTCCATTATTGATAATGCTTGACATTCAAGTCACCTTCATAACATTATTTCCAACCTTCATAACGTTATTCCCAATATTGGCAATGCTTGACATTCAAGTCACCTTCATAACATTATGTCCAATATTGACAATGCTTGACATTCAAGTCACCTTCATAAAAATATATCCAATATTGACAATGCTTCTCAACCAATCAATCAATGACAGTTCACCTATTTATCAAGGTTGACATCAATGACAACCAAATTTCCAACACATGTGTACCCTACTTTCAAATTTGACTCTTTCACTTCGAATTTTCCACTTTTTAGCTACAGGAAATTGGGTCTTTTGCCCAATTCCATTCCATTTCACCATGGTCACTCTGCAACCATTTAATTTATTCAATGTCATTCAAGTGGCCATAGCCTTATGTTGACTTAAAATTTGACCAATTACAGTTCTAAATTTTCTCAAACAGAGATTAAAGTCTGGAAAAAAAAAGCATCCCTGGACCAAATTTCCCAAATTCCTCACGAATTTAACAACATAAATTGTGGCTTCGACCCAATTTCACCCGACTTCTCCCGATTTCACCATGGAAACACTGTAAATTTTTTTTTCCAACAATTTTCAAATTAACTCTTCCTCACATTCTATCAAACAGTTCACTTGCAAACTCTGTAACTTCACTTCAGCGCTCTACTAAATGGTCCATACAGGCTCAACATTGAAACCTGGGATCTGATACCAATTTGTAACATACCCAACCACCAACTAGGATATGTCAATCAAATTTATCTTGCTTTACAACTCTATTACCAATTTGTAACATCCCCATTATCAAAGAATCAACAACATGCTCTTGAAACGTTCCTAGCCCCGAGTTGGAACATGCCATGCAAAATTACGAATTCTAATACCATTAAATTAAATGATAAATTATGCATATGAACATAGTTAAGAGAAAATAATAACAATATGCATGCAACAATAATAATTCATATATATATATAATTTAACAACAAAGATTCCATGACATAAAACTCATAATTGCACACACACAGTAATTGAAATAAGCACATGAATGACACTTATCTCAGGAAATAAATAAGCACATGAATGACACTTATCTCAGGAAATAAACACCAACTGCATGCAGACCTTCCATGTTCCTCCTAGCCTTAGACTACACTTCTCATAAATCTCAGCAATGGGTCACCCCCGAGCTAGGGATAAATTCCACCAGGGTAAAGGGTTTCTAACCCATGCTAAGGTCTCTTTAACATCATATAAACTCAAAAACTAATCCAGATTATTTTCGGCATGAAATGCGAGAGGAGATATAATAAAGCAATGTACAGAGATATCTTAGATATCCAATAGTATAAAAAAAATGTATAATAGATGCAAACATAAACACAGAGATATAGTAATACACAATTTTCTATTAATGAGTGAAAATGTACAAAGACTGTAAAAATACAGAGTGAAAGACTTGCTAGAATGGTGAGACCTTATCTTTGAGAAGAGATGTGTATGCTACTCGCATTTAAAAGAAGATGATTTTACAATGAGGCTCCAAAGGCCTTTTTATCATAAATAAAATCCAAAACCATAACCCCAGAAGATGAAAATCCAACAGTTTTTTGGACCCCGTTTAGGGTAGTTTGGTGTATCAACTTCCCAGGGGCGTAACTTTGGCATACGATCTTCACTTGGGGTGCACGATAGTTTGTTGGAAAGGTATCATCGATGAGATTCATTTTGGGGGACTCAATGAGATCCTTTGGCTTTCATTTAGAAGATCAATCCTGAAAAACCTTCATTTAGGCCCTCAAAATGGCCCCATAAGTTAAAAACTGCTAAAAATAGTAAATTGTCACCTCAAAATGGCCCCATAAGTTAAAAACTGCTAAAAATAGTAAATTGTCAGAAAATTGTTTTGAGCCAGTTGGAAGAGGTGGGTGGCCACTGATATTCACGTGGATTAGACACAAGTTCCTACTCAAACTAACATCCTACAGTCTCTCATTCCTTACATTCTTGTTCCAACCCATGAAGTGTGGTCCTTCTCTACTCAACAATCCTTTGAATTCCCCACTTCCCTTCCGAGGCTTCAACAACATGCTAGATAGGAAGTATCGTATCCCTATAGATAAATTTTGGCACCTTGGGAAATCAATTCTCGGCATTTCTCTCACTTGGAGATAATTCTTACGAGCCTAACAACCCGCTTCTTCAACAAAACAAAACTCTCACCTGGAGAGAAATTCCTATGGGCTTGACAACCCGCTTCTTCAATTTAGTCTGACAATCCCAACAACCCACTTCTTCAATCCATCTCCCCTAACAGTACAAGTACAGGTTCCTTGTTACAGTCTAGTACCATAAGGTACCATTGACAGTTGCCTTTGTAAAGGAATAATCAATAATCTCCCCCTTCACACTATATACACAAATATATATATGCATGTGACTTTTAAGACACTTGGCACCCAAGATATTCCCTTGACCCTACTTTCGAGAATTATTATATATTCATATCCATTATTTTAGCTTTAAGGAATACTAATATAATATTCCATTGGGATTAAGCCCCCTAGCTCAACCCCTTCCTGGAATCTTATTCCCCCTTTCCTTTTCTAGTAGATTTTATCCCCTCATACTCATTTATGTGGTCGGTCTGTAGAAACGGTGTGTTTTCATTAATAATATGAGTGTTTGCATATTAGAAAAATAGGCTCGCTAGCCTTTAACATCTAGGCTCTCCATCCTAATAACCGCATAGGCACTCTGGCCCAAAATATCCTGGCTCACCAGCCTATATGTTCATTTACATTATATGTACAGTTGGGGTTCGATGTAGGGGTATTACATTTAAATTTATCAAGGATAATCTTGGTCGTTGATCTCGTGATCAAATGCGATCTCATCCATCGATTTACTAATATGTCTATAACTCTACAAAAACCATTGAAATGTAAAATCTGACATTGCAGGTCGAATTTAACTCTATAACCTAGCCGAGTGATGCCATTAAACACCTGAGACATTACTAGGTAATTCAAAACTTGAATTTTCCAAGGAATTTGAGGATTTTCGCTATGGTTCTCCACCATTTTTCCCCAATTCACTTAGACCAAAGTATGTAACTATGAATGTACTCAAATTCACACTATTTCTTGGCCCATACAGGTTCATTGTTGAACTGGAAGAGATGATACCATATTGTAACGTACCCAACCTCCAGCGAAGCAACATTATAGGAAGAATAGACATTAAAACATAATATGTTTTTCTTATTAATTTCCTGCAACTTACAAGCTACATATCACACACAAATTTCACCATGTTGACTGATACCACAATTCTAAATGTATCTAACAACATGTATTAAAACATCAATGCAACATCTTAGGAAAACAACAAACTCACAACATCCATATAAACTATTTACACAACAAAATATCGTAATAAACATAATAGATAACTTAATTTTTAATATCTAACCAACTGGCTACATACGAAGGATGAAACTCCAAGCCATAGGCATTGTTGTTCATTTTCTCTCAATAACAATCCATCCTCGAGCTAAGGCTATGATTCCACGAGAATATATGGCCCTTTGGTTGTCCACTCTCCACACACAATAACCCCAAAACCCAAGTTTATCTATGTTTCCCACAACCTACACAACCCAAGGAATGGGATTCCCCTTCACTGCACACAACCCCTTGATCCTTCCCACTTACCTTCGGGGCTCCAATGCATCTTATTGATCAAGAATCCTCCCAGCTACTCTAGGAGTGCTCACAACATCCCTCACAAGACTCTTGAATCTGTTTCTCAGCATAAAAATGATTCACATGCTTACAACCCAATTTATAGGCACACAAGCCTATTTCTCAACATAAAACATAGCCCAACAAGAGATTACTTCAAGCCTAACATGGTTGGTTCTCTTCCTAGCACTCATCTCCTCACTTTCTGTCCAAAAACTACAAGTAAAAATTGCTCTCCATGCAAAAATGTGACTCCCCAAAAAATTTCCCCCTTGGCCATACGAATTTCCTCCCTTGTTTTCTTGCTTTAATTGACTTACATTCTTCCCCAAGATGATTGAAATAATTCCCATGCTCTTCAATGACTATGGGATGTGACTCCTCACACCCACCCTCTTACATGAGTTTAATGATTGGCTTTAGGAACACGACAACAAATAGAAGGTTTATACACAATGATAATAATTCAGGAATGTGGGTTGGATTAATACCCATGAATAAATCCCCCTTGGACCCTCTCTCTCTTGTGGAATCATATCCCCCCATCATTCTTCATCCCTCTCGTATTGCAACTAGCAATTACTATTTTGAATAATTATTTTAATGCACATAACATACAATTTGTCCCTTGACCATATTAAACCAATACAACTCTTCACCCTAACACATCGGCTCACCAACCTAAATCACATTTATACAATTATATTCTAATTCACAAGGATTAAAATTGGGGATGTTACAGAGGACAAATTCCTCCATATAAGAGATCTCACAGAATCCACCCCCTACCAAACTTACTTATTGAAGAAGATTCTAAATCAATAGACAATGAAAAAAAATCGATGCAACCTTCTCGAGGATGATTCATAGAGTATATAGATAGAGGTTGTCAAACATATGACATAATCCTAGTATGATAACAAGTTCAATTAACATTGGAATACAATCTTATTGAATATCAACATTAGATCATACCAGTGGAGTCAAACATTCAGAGTTTGACCCCCCAAAACAAGACCGCATTGACCTCCCAGTCGACTCTTGTAATAAATCAACAAAATAAAACCCTTGCAATAATCCTAGTCACTAAATTCCCCAAGAAAACCACAATGGGTCTCAATCACATACCCATATATGAAGTCGACGATGATCCCAAACAACATTGGTTTGTTTGTGAAAAATTATGGGAGGTATCCGACATCATAGAAGAAGCTAAGCAAATGGCATAATTTGGTGTTACTCTTCGAGCGAGGGTTGTAACTTGGTTCATGAATTTTATAGAGAATCAAATAAGATCAAAATCACATATAAAGTAAAACTTCCTCACATTCTTCAAGACACAAGAAATCAATCATTTGGCTAGAAAAAATATAAAAGAAATCAAACAAATTATGGGAAAAATAGTCTGAGAATATGACAAGAGATTCAAAGATATACATAGACAAATTCCTTATATTACTGAAAAAATACTCCTCATACAATGGTACGTAGAAGGAATATCATAGGAAATCCAAGCTCTGCTACAGATGTAAGACATTAAAACATGTTAGGATGTCCTAAAAAAATCAAAACATATATAGATGGATGATGAAGGACCATCAATTTAATCAACGATGGAGAAGAGGATAGAAGAAAAACTTGAAGAACTGCAGGAGTCTCTAAAAAACATGTATGTTGCATATAATGAAATATGGTGCACTCTTTTCTCCAGTGAAGGGAACAAAAAGGAATACTATAAATTCAACAACGCATTGGATCCAAATTTCCAACATGTCCAAATAGAAACATTTTGTGATATCTGTCAAGGTATGAGAAATCATGCAACTAGAGATTGATCAGATAATCTAAGAAATGCCAAACCAAAATGGTGTCATATTTGTGAAGAGAATAATAATTCTACACAAGAATGTCGATTAAATGGGAAGAACAAAGAAAATATCTATTCAATATACAACACATAGGTAGGTGACGAGAATGTTGACCAAGGAGGATGAAATGGATATAGAGGTTGTGGTCATGAGGGATATCAAGGAAGAGGAGGATACATAGGAGGATGAGGCCAAATAGGTGAAGGCCATGGTTGGAGACGATTCTATTATTTTAATTGTTGAAAATATGACCATATAAGCCCCAACTTCCCTATTAAGGACAAAATCGACCTCAAGTTTTGTAACATGTGTGGAGTGGGTGATTTTTCTTCTATGTTTTCTTATGTAATCAATTTGTAAGGATATGTTCTTGCTATCATGACATACTGAGCTTGAATCCATGGAAGTCTTAGACTTGGTTTAAAAAATCCAACCTAAAAAATTTGGTTCCCTTTTACCATAGTATAGCTAGGAAAATGATGATTCTGAAGATTTTACTTTGTCGTTACCTTCTGCGTGGTCTTTTTTAATATATAAATTCCCCATTTTATGTTAAGAAAAAAAATGGCTTTTCAAAAACTAATTAAAATTATAAGTAAACTATATCAAATATTAAAATAAAACTTATAATAACATTTAGCAAAAACTTCTTAATTGAAATAGTTATCATTTCACATTGATTATGACATTCTTCATTATTTCTTAATAAATTTCATAGGTAACTATGGCATGCTGCCATTGTTTTTTACTAGGTATGACTATGTGCGAACATTTGCAACTTAGTCATTATTGTCCTATATAGAGGTTGAGTCTTACCAAGAGCTATAGAGTCTTAAATCATTTGTAGAAGTGGGTTGTAATAGTAATCCACCAAAAAACATTATATAATATTTTTTTTACTTTTTAGATATTAATTCAATATTTATTTTTGGAACAATGTTCTTTATGTCCTTAAAAATGTTGTAAAAATGGGTTTTAATAGTAATTCAAGAATCATTTTATAATATCATATTTTCCTTGTATGTTTTAGTTACTTATGTTTAGAATAATGAGGTGTGAACATTTCCAGGTTATCATCTAACATTACTATGAGTTCAAAAATTATCATATAAAATTATTATGTTTTAAATATAATTTTTAAAAGAATTATAAAATAATTTTGTAAATAATCTTAAAGATGAATAGATTAGAGAAAGACATTATATGAAATTCAACGTATAGAATTATATGAAATTCAATGTATAGAAGAACCAAGAAGAACCAACATGAGTTCAAAAATTTTCATATAAAATTATTATGTTTTAAATATAATTAAAAAAAAAAATTATAAAATAATTTTGTAAATAATCTTAAAGATGAATAGACTTGAGAAAAACATTATATGAAATTCAACATATAACGTATAGAACCAACAAAATAGCTATGAGTAAAATCATTTTATCCTTTCTCTTTCACCTCATTTTTTTTTTTTTTTTTTTTAATTTTTCACATTTTTGTC
The DNA here is from genome assembly GCA_900067695.1 of Picea abies. NCBI lineage: Eukaryota > Viridiplantae > Streptophyta > Pinopsida > Pinales > Pinaceae > Picea > Picea abies. The sequence continues at coordinate 10,023 of CBVK0100543822.1, read as the reverse complement.
ATATCATTTGCCTATGCATTAATTTCCTAATTATAAAACATTATATGAAATTCAACATATAACGTATAGAACCAACAAAATAGCTATGAGTAAAATCATTTTATCCTTTCTCTTTCACCTCATTTTTTTTTTTTTTTTTTTTAATTTTTCACATTTTTGTCATATCATTTGCCTATGCATTAATTTCCTAATTATAACTAAAGATTTGATATGGACATTGTTGTGGTTCCATTTTACCTAGTAGTTATGATGCAGACTAGTAATTATCAAAAGATGAATCTATCGAGGACCTTGTTGATAAGGGAAACTATCTTGCCAACAATAAGGAATTTACTTTGATGAGAAGTCCCAATTTGCTTTCCTTTCCTTTGCAAGAGGGAACTCTTATGTTTTATGAGAATTTCTAAAGTTAATAAATGTAATTAATGTAAATGATTCTATTCTAAATGTCACTAAGTTTGTAGCTACGATTCTAGGAAGTTAAAATTTTTAACACAATTTCATATATCATTATTGATAATATTTATAAAAAGTAATTTTCTAAAAATAAAGATAAAAATATAAGTAACCAAACAATAACACATCAATAACTTATGACATTAAAGTTGATTATAGTTTTATATGTGAAATAAGTAGCAACCCACAAGAATAAAAAAAAAAATCTACAAAATAATCTAAAAACCATCCATAAATGTTTTTACATGATTCTAACACCATGCAAGCAAAGAAACATCTCCACATATCATGATATGAAACCAATACTTCAGAAAACTTGCCTCCAAATGGATTTGGTATAAATAGCCATAAAAAAATTCCATACAATACCAAAACCAAAATTCCTTTCATTTTCTCGAGGATTACATTTATAGATTAAAAAAAAAATTGTTTCTTCAATCTTGAGAATAAGTATTTGAGAATAAGTATTTTGTATCTATTTTGGTTGTGTAGTATCCTAGTTTTGATCTCGAGATCATTAATGTAAATGTGTACATGATGAACAACTATAAATTGAGAAAATGTAATTTGTAACTGAATGTGAATTTTAATAAAATACATCCCAAGCTATAGAAGGGGAAGGAAAAATAATGGGGGTCTATGACTCCACAAGAGAGGAAAGTCAACGGGGATAATTTTTTTTATTATTTTAATCTTATCCTAAGCCATTAACATTGTTTAAATTAGAGCTCTTTAATCTATGTATTAGTTTATCCTAAGTTGGGGATTAATTACATGAAGGAGATACGATGTCCCTCTATAGAGATACATGGTCGCTTTAAGCCATGCAAATTTACCCTATGTCATTTTTTTCCATGAAGAGAGAAAGAGAGAGAGAGAGAGAGAATGTTTTTGGGGGAAAGTTAGAATTACTGGAAAGTTTGACTTATTAGAGAGTTTGTTGGGTCACAAACATGTCATCTTTTTACCAACCTTTTCCTTGACTTTTAATCTTTTTCTACTTGTTCGTAACTTTGTATTAAGACCATTTTAATGTTTATATGCTGGATTGATTTTCATATTTTCCAATGCATTTATTTTATTATTTTATGTGAGTTTATGATTAAGTATTAAAAAAATAACATGTTTTCTCTTATCCTTGAAAGTTAGGTGAGTTTACTAATGTATACAAGTATATTTGGAGATCCCACCGATGTCGAGTTTTACCACTTAGCCTCAATTTGAATTTCCTCTTGAACCTTTGAATATTTGATGGAGATTTGGGAGGATCACTCAAGTATCTTGGATAAAGTATAATCATGGAAGATTTGATATCAAACATTTTAGATATATTTTTGGGAATATTTTTAGAGATATTACTTGTTAATTATTAGAAATGATTGTAACCACATCAGATATATGTGGGTCTGAATTTCTGAATTTATTATTGGTTATCTTATTTTTTGTATAAATAAGACTACCTTCTCCATTCCAAGGGAAGGAACTCTTGGAGCATATGTCCAAACTATGATGGAATATAATAAATTATTTTGATATTTCTCTTCATATAGTTTCTTAGTCTCTAGTTCTACAAATAGTATGTTTTGATTTAATTTATTTATATTATAGATTAGTAGTAGCATTTTGTTCTATGATAGAAAGTGCCTATGATATGATAACATAGTGTTGCTTAATGTAGGATTTCTTTTAATTCCATCTATTTATTTTCACAAGTATGATTTATTTTCCTCCAAGGTGTGGTGTGTTTCCTAATTCGCCAACAATGGAATGATGATCTTTGGAAAGTTGGAAAGTCTGATATTAGAAAAGAGATAAATTGGTGACGACAATATAACAGTAGTAATAAAAGTGCCTGAGTACATGGTCCTCACCATGAGTGGTTGAATTAGATTTTAATTTCATGCAAGTGTGTTTCATTTCTACAATCAAATTTGTTCATCTTAATTTATTTTTCCATAGGTATTTTAGGTAGATCATACTACAAATAATCTAAGTTTGCACATACTGTGCTTGCATTTCAAAAGTTTACGAACTTCCATATTGATAATTAAATGTAACAAGATTTAGACATAAATTTCCTGAAATTTTTGGCATTGTTGTCGAGAAAATGTTAAAGAATTTAGGTAATTTGTAGTTCTAGTTTCATTCATTTTTCATAGTTTAGAAAACATTATGCATATAGGGAGAGAGATATGGTAAGACACAAAGATGTCCTTACCATAAATTGTGTGGTATAATAGCCTCACTCATTCACTATAAGTAGTTATGTAGTGTGTCTCTCTTTCACCAAATTTAAATCATGATAAATAGAATGAATGAATAGATTTAGATAGATTTATTGGTAAATTATTTCAGTCATTTTTCACTTGTGGTGCGGTAAGAACCACTCCATCCATTAACCTATTGGCATGAATATTTATAGGAGAAGGAATGCATTTGAAGGAGGAAACAAATGAAGTACATGAGATTTTCAAATAACAATCAAACACTTCAAGGTACATTATTGAAGTATCAACATATTTCTTGTCCAAATTTGCATAATAAAGTGCCATTTGCTACAAATCCATCAATTTATCACAAGTTTTCTAAAGGACGTATTTAATATCTAGAGATGGATATTAGATATTTTTAGGGAATTAAATTATAAATTTATTACCAATACACCAATCAACAATCTCACATATTTAAATAACAATTTTTTTTAAACAAACGATCATTTATAAATTTTGTAGTAAATTGAGTTTGAAAAACTCTCTAAAACATAGTTGGGACAGTCAATATTTGAGGACCTAATTTAGGGAATTTTAAAAATAATTTATAAGAGATATATTGCTTGAAATATAGTTTCCAACCCAATTTTAATCACCTCATGTGGGTACCAGAAGAAAGAGTTACGCCCAAATTACTAATTGTTGGTCATACAATCTGCATCATGAAAAATTGCATCTTGATTGTTCACAAGCTGATATAACATATCAAATCAAATTCATCTTAAAAGATATGTCTATTGGAGATATATAAATGAATCTAATTTAATATCCAATTGGAATCACACCGATATGACATCAATTGATAAATATAGTTTCAAAATACTAGTTGTTGGTCTAGGCATAAATTCATAAACAACTCTAGCAAGTTGATTGTTCCTTGGTATGTTTCATACATCAATTCAAATCATTTGAAAAACATGTTTATACTAGAGATATACCTATGAATATAATTAAATATGGGTTTTGAATCACTTGAATAAGACATGAAATGAATAAGTTATCAAAACAATACCACTAAGAGGTCAAGGTGGCCACCACTTCTCAGCAGGTAAACAAATGCATTTTTCTCTGTTTATCTTCTTTGGATTTGTTTCATATGCATTGTTGTCATTTGTTTTTGTATATCATGGATAAAAAAAATTAGTTCACCTCTCTTGTTCCATGATCTCACATTTTATTGTAGGCAAATACTTTGTTTTTATAGGTGCCAGAAGAACCCAGAAAGTCAAAATATCAACAAATGATTTTCATGATCAAATTTTGAAAATTCATGAATGAAAGGGTGACATCCAAGCCAAGAAAATGTCTTTGAACAATCCATGTTCAAAGAAAAAGTTCCTTGAATCTCGTGTTAGAAAAACAAGACCGTGGAGCAATGAAATAAAACAAATGCGGAAAAAAAACACAGAAGATACACAATACAATAAAGACACAGATTTACCTGGTTCACCCAGTGTGGGCTACATCCACCAGAGAAATTGCTAGGTCCTTCATTTATTATTATCCAACATATAAAGGGATACAACCTACATCAAACCCGTTGTAACTTCCTCTTCTTTCTCTCACAACCTCTAATCTCATAATACAATATTCACTATCCTGCATAGCCGTAATACATTTCCCTCATAATAGAGGGTTGCCTTCTAGGGAAAAAAACCCCTAACATAATTTCTACCATTAGATCTGGGACCTTATAATGAACAGTCTAGATTTACAATGAAATTACAATATACATTTACAAGGCAATTTTTCCTTCAGGGGATTCGCTCCCCCGTGTGGAAGAGTGTACATACTTCAGGGGTGTAAAGTCTTCATGGGATATAAACATGGCTGAAAAAAAATACCTCTGAATCATGAAGGTAATCAGGCTCCACAACCAACATCTTGTTACAAATTTTCTAGTTGTTGACCAACAACATCAAGAGTGCCAAAATTTTCAAGATGGATTGAGATCGAGATGAAGGATAATGAAGAAGAATATCAATATCAAAGAGAAGTCAAATTCATACAATGTCATGTCATATTCATCATGTCATTAATAAAAAAGGAAACCTCCAAGAATCCTACTTTTTATTATGTCATCCACTAATATGGTATGATCATGTATTTCCTTCTTTTGATCTTAATAATCCATGCATGTTGAAGTCCAAGCTTTCATTTGTCTATGTAGTCAATCTTCAAATTTTCATCTTACTACTACTACCAAATCATGACTTCAACCCATTTTCCCTTCATGAGCTTACTATACTTCCCTTCTTGATCCACCCCTAACCCTTGAATAAATTCACTCAACTCACTTGCATGTTGAGTCACCTCAATATCCTTTTCCTTTTTCCAAATAAATTCCTTCTTGATAGTGAAAACATTTCATTTATGGTTCTTCAAATCATTTTGTTCTATGCCCAAGTTGGATGATGTGGGGTTCCTTAAGGTCCTCCTTGCAACAAATCTTGTTCCGTTGACTTTAGTACATTATTTGGGATCAATATTAAAGATATATTATAGTACCCTGGGACTTGCATACATTAATGGCATACCTCCTTGCTGTCAATAATGTGAATTCATCAATGTCTCCTGATTGATAGATTCTACAGGTAACTCAAGTTCAACACATCTATTCGTACATGTAAGAATGTATTGTGTTACCTTGACACTCATTTTCATTAACGATGATTTGTCTCGTGTTGATTTGTCTCCATGTTTGAATCCATAATATTTATTCACATGGACAAAGTTGTACCACAGTTTCGTAATGGATGAAGACTATATGGTTCAATAGCACTAACGGTAGTTTGCAAACTCCAAAATTTTCAAATAAAAAGAGTTCAACACCAATAGATTAGTTCTTACAATAAGAGGTACAAAGGTTCTAGTTTTATATCTCATCTTTAGTTCATACAACCAAGAGGAAGAAAGAAACATAAAGATTAGATTCTACAATAGGTCAAATGTCTTGCTTGAAATTGTTTCACTTAAAATCCATGATTCAGGTAGGTGAAGGTATGTTTATTTTCTACTCTTTAACCAATAATTCCTTGAAATATATACTAGGTGTATTTGGAAAATTCCCCATGTATACTATGGTGAGGCCGGGGGGTATTCAAATCCCATTTCTTTCCTTATGCTCTCATGACCTCCTATTCCATTTTTGACTCCTTGTGGAATGATGATGATCAACATGTCTTTTCCCCATTTAAATGGTGTTGCTACATGATGTTCAAATATTGTAACACTGTCCAAGGTTCATATAGCAGCAAGCCCTCAAATTCAAATATGCCACTTGGAGGATGTTAATGATGTTCATGAAATGGTTCAATTCCTATTTCATACCTATAAAGATAAACTAATTCATCATGGGGAGAAATTCAAATGCGAAAAATTTAACACTACTAAATCTAATCCAAAGGAAATTTTTGCATGTCATTTATATGAGGTTGAGATTGAATCAAGAAACAATGAGACATGGGTTTTTTTTCCCAATATACCCATTTAAGTGACACGGTGTCACAATCTAAGGAAAAGTAGAGAGTGTTACCAGTAGAACCTTACATAACCATTATAGAGATGCATACACATAAACATATACACATACACAAGTAATGAGAGCCCAAAGAAGAGTCCTTTTATTATATGATAGATAGTACAACACAGTTACATATATCATCTCCCATGAAGTTATCTGAGCCTTCATGTGCTTATCTATTTATACCTCTTAACAAGACGTAACTGCATAACTGCCTGGGTTAGTTGGTTAACAGAGACTCCAAACGAATTCTACTTCTAACTAAGTCGGTCGACCGACAAGTCTAAGCTGACCATTGAGTCTAGTCGACAAGGTTGACTATCCCCTACAAAATCTCCCCCCACCTCAAGTCCTTGCTCGTCCAGATCAAGAGGGTTTTATAAAAAATAATTTTTTCTCATGTTTTGACTTACAAAATTACAATAGATAAATAAGTATATAAGGAGAAAGAGAGAGAGGAGTCTATAAGAAGAAGAGACAATATTTTTATTTGGCCAACCAACTCAAAGTTCTAATTCTGACTGGGCTATTGTTCCTGAACTTCTGCTTCTAGATGAAGTAACTGCATCTCATATGCTTGGTGTTCATGTGTTTTACTAGGTGCCAGATATTTGATGTCTTTGAGTAGGATGCTTCCTGGATACCCTTACAAAATTTTTGACTTTCTAAAACTCTATTTTGGCATCAAACTTGGTTTGGTTTCCCAGTCATTTATTCTTTCGTTGAAGTGTTTCTTGGAAGTTTTTTTCTAGATTTTCTTTGTGCATCCAGTGCAAGAAAGATTGAAATTTGATACCTTCACCAATGGGTTGAGGAAACCACAGAGGATCCCTACACACCTTTATGTGAAGGGAAATTCTTCTTCTCAGGTCTGGGCCACGATGACTGACTTGCTTTTGAATTCTGGGAATCTGGACCAGGAGGGTTGTCAACTGCTAACTTTAGCCAACTCATGGGTTTTGCACTAGTATTTAACTTTCTGTAGAGTGAACTTTATCCTTACTTGGCTTTGTTATATAGAGTTTTAGGTTCATAATGTTGACATTAGTTCAAATTGATAACATAATTTCCTCGCACGAGGTTCGACTTCCCTAGAATTGTGAAGCAAAGAAAAAGGAGGTAGTTACTAATTCAAATTATGGTGTTATGAGTGCAATTTCTTTGAGGTACAATAGTAGACATGGATTATCAAAAATGGATCGTTACTTGAATGTGCATAATCCCTTTTGCACGTTCAAGTCTCTACAATTGTTGAATATATGCTCATGAAAATTCTCTCGTGTGATAAACTTGATGGGTTCTCCATGAATGTTGCACATGATAAGGGAATATGTAGATGGTTGCGACATATTTTTCATAAAGACGTCGATCATTGTCAATTTTGTTATGATTATCGATTTTTTCCTGACATGTATTAAATGTACTTAGTGTGCTGACATCAACATCTTTTCAACCTGTTTTGTTCCAGGTTCGACCGGTTGGATGTAAATTTTTAAAGTATAGTTGATATGTACGTTGATTGATCGAGGTTGTTGAGCCATATCTATTACTTGGATGACTTAATATATGTCGATGATGGCTTTATTTTCCATTTATTTGCTGAATTTTCCTAAGTCAAAATGATGTTTTCTTTTGTCACGCCAATCATAATTTATTGATTTATGTTCATAAGATCTTCGCTTGTCTGTACCACGCTCACCTGAACTGCCCTCGCCTGATCCTGGACTGTTTCTGTCATTAGATTCTTTTCTTTTGAGTATTTGTCTTAAGTCAGTCATCTTGTCTCAAGCTTGACCACATGATAATCTCTCTCTCTCCATTTTATTGTTGATTTTCCTTTAGTGTTATGGATACAACTTAAATACTTTAGCTTTTCCGTTTTTTACTTGAATTTTCTAACTGCTTTTTTTTAAGCAAGGTTTATTTCTTATAAGTTTGATTAGTTATTTTTAATTAGTTCGTGTTGGCAACTCCTTGCTAAGTTTTTCTAACAATGTTCTCTTTTCTTCTATACTTGGTATTTATTTAAATATGATCCATTAAATAGTTTCTTAAATGGATGCCCCAATAACGTTCTGAGTTGGACTACTCTAGTCGGTCAAATGTCTTCCACCAAGTAAGGCCCCAACCATGTTGTTTCCAATTTTATAGTTTTTCCTTTTATACGACTGTCATATAATAAGACTAAGTCTCCCTCTTTTATATCCTTTTTATTTAAGTGACGATCATGCCATGCTTTTTGTTGTTTCTTCTGAACCTCTTGGTGATGGATCACTATTAACCTCTCTTCTTCTAGCTTGTTCAGTTGGTATAGTCCGTCGTTCATGTTTTTGTTCTCATCAAATTTTGCTACAGTTGTGAACCTGTCGGAATTAGTCCAAAATTGTAATGGGATAACAACTTCCTGGCCATAGACTAGCTTGAATAGAGTCTGCCCAGTCGATATTTTGAATGCTGATCTATACACCCAGAGGATTAGGAATATTATCATCCCAGTCATCTTTATTTATGCCACAGATCTTTGTAAGTCCCTTGTGTAATTTTTTATTAAAAGATTTGACTGTGCTGTTTGCTTGTGGGTGATAGGCTGTCATTTTTATATGGTCGATTAAGATTTTTTCCAGTAGAACTTTAATTGTTTCTTTCACAAAGTGAGTTCCCTGGTCACTAATTAGTGTCATAGGACAACCAAACCTTGTAATTATGTTTTCATAGATGAATTTATCTCCTACCTCTTTGGTACATAATTCAACTAGCTCAGATCATGCCCACTTGGTCACATACTCGACCATAGTAATGATGTACTTGGCACCAAATATTATTTCCCTCTGTGGAAATGGCTCGATCAAGTCGATAGCCCAGATTTTGAAAGCTCCATTAGAGTTTATTGAACTTAGTGGCATTTAATTTTTCCAAAAAGGTCATCCAAGCCTCTAAAAACTATCACATTTTTTTACTTGATCTCGACAGTTTGTATGCAAAGTTGGCCACCAAAAGCCTGCTTGTAGTACCTTCCTAGTTGTTGTGTTGGTCTGAAAGTGTCCTTTGGATACTCTTGCATGGGATTCATTGATGATATCCTCCTGTTCATGTTATGGTACACATCTTCTTAAAACATTGTCCATTCCCATTTTGTATAAGTATCTATTAATGATTGTGAATGATGCAACTTTCATGGCTAGAACTTTCTTTTTGTTTGTTGGGAGGTCCATCAGGGCGTTTCCTTCTTCTAAGAAATTGGAAATATATTCTAAATCTTTAGGTGCAACTTCAACTCTGAATAAGTGTGTGTCTGGAAGGTCATTGTTGATGCCTGTCAGATATTTTGATGTTTCTAATAGTGAAAGGTGATGAGGTCGTACATTCTTTTTCCCTGGTCGTATGATTATGTCAAATTCAAACTCATGAAATAATATTAACCACCGACAAATATTTCCTTGATGAACTGGTTTATTGACCAAGTATTTCAATGCTTGATTGTCTGTAAAAAATGTAAATGGATTTGCAAGTAAATAGTGACAAAACGTTTCTAGAGTGAAAATCATTGATAAGGATTCCCTTTTTGTAGTTGAATAGTTTATTTATGCTTTATTTAGTTTTCGACTTGCATACGCATTTGGGAGATCCATTATGTCATTGTATGGCTAAGTTAAAATGGACCCGACAACTACATTAGACGCATCGACATGGACATGAAATTTTCTCAACCAGTCTGGAAATTTGAGAATGGGTGCTTCGACCAACTTCTTCTTTAAAAATTTGAAGGATTCTTGG
>CBVK0100543821.1:0-17306 GCA_900067695.1 Picea abies | reverse complement strand
GTAATATCTTTGAGCTATTAGAGGATATGCTAGGGGTCTTGTGCATGTATTTGATAAAATTAATGATGAGATATGATTGACATTGCTATGATCTTGAGGACTAATGAGCCCATGGAGGGCGAAGTTTTTGATGTACAGGACCATGCCCGATGGACAGGTACCAGTGGACCGGTACACATGGGGAGATGATTAGCTTGGACCTGCATGGGGCTGAAGAGCCCATCAGATGGTTGTTGGGATCCCATCAGTGGCAGAGACATGACAGTGGTATGATGAGCCTTTGCACATGAATAAAGGAAGGACGTTCTACCCAGGACACTTTGGCTGAGCCCGACCTAGGGGGGATGACCCCTTTCAGATGGGACGTTTTCCTCTTGATGGACAAGACGTCACCCAGGAGATTCAAATGTCTTCTTGAGCATGTGGTAGTGTGATGAGATTACTGGCACGTGTGGCAGCTTAGAGGAGCCCCAAAAGGGCTAACACCTGACTTCTGGATCCTGGATATGCCCAAAATGGGCCAACGTCTCCCTTAGAAGGGCTTGACGTCCCACCTTTTGCTCATTTTGTGTCTTTTACTTAGCAGTTAATGCAAAAATAGTGTCATTTTTGTAGTCAGCCTTGTCGACTGTTTTAATGACCTATTTTGTAAATTAAAGGTCATGGAATGATATATATTGAGGATGTTTTTCCCTCATTTGAACATAACACAACTCACTCTCTTGTGAGATCTTAATTCTTGCACCCTAGTTGGGTAGTTTTGGTGTTTTAAAGTGAGGCGCAACTTTTGAAGGAGGATTTCTCTTGGCATTTATGGCATTTCTCTCAAGGAAGGTTTACAACTAGGGTTTGCACATGCTTTTCTTTATGATATGTAAGTGTTTTTCCTGCAAAACTTTTTGATTGAATGGTTGTAGGTTAGTATTCTTGCATTTACTTATAAATTTGCTGACTTTAAAACCCTAGGTAGCAAGCACACAAGTATGTCATTGCTATATGTCCCCTTGTTGAGAAATAGTTTTCAGCGATTGAAGGAAGAATATATAGCCTAGCTGTTGCTACACTTGTCTTCCTTTTTCTGAGCTAGTGTTGAAGATATAGGTTGAAAAAAGGAGACGTCCTAGGCCTAGTTTGACTACACCTAGGGTTTCACCTTCTAGGGTTTCAAGGCCTTGCCTTTGCAACACTTTCTCCCTTAAATTTGTACTTTGAGCTAGCCGTTTTTCCAAGTTTATTTAGAGAAGGAGGAAAGAGCATGAGGCCTTGCTTAGGAAACACCGGAGTGAGCCTCTTTCCCCTAGGGTTTTGATTCTAGGGCCTTTCCTTTGCAGCACCATAGAACCCTACCTTCCAGTCTCTAAGTTTTTTATCCTCCCGAGACCTTGTGCCCTTACTTTTAACTCCATATACCCTAAGGCACTGGTTAGATCTCCAACGTTGAGCCTCTAGTGTACAAAAACTACCTTTAAAACTCTAAATTTAAAACCCTAACTAACATTTACTAACAAAATAAAGGCTGACGTCATAGTGAATATCTCATCTTGATGTAGCAAAGGTGTAATAATAAGCAATTGAGTGATGATGTCAAGCATTTATTGAACAAATTATTGATTGAATATACTATTGGCTTGGTCATTTTAGTAGATATTGATGAATTGATGATCTTTCTTAGGCTAATTAACAAAACGTTGACTTTCATCCTGTATCTATTGCATTGCTTATTAAATGAAATTAGATAGTTAAAGAAGTACTAACCCTTTGAGTTATAGCCTGCAAATATATATATTGTGTTGTTATTATCTTGTTCCAGGCAGGTGTTTTCAACAGGGCCTACACTTCTTTATTGGCTAATTAGCCAGACTATCTGATACTGGTGGTAACCTGTGAGGAGGGAAATCTTAATACTTGACCTTGTAGCCTTTGCCTCTTCAAACCCCAGGTTACCGGGGATGTCTCCCCTAGGCTAACCTCCCTAAACAGAAAGAACCTCCCCATCGAGGTGACATTGGGTGGGGAAGGTTCTTGTTACGCCAGTTTGTCCTCTATCCTATAGCCTGTGACCTAAAATACAAGCTGTGCGATAACATGCCTCTCTGTATGCATCATGGCTAAAAGGATCCATGTGCATCTGATCCAAATTATTTTGATAACGACATGAAGTAATAAATATAACAAAGATATAACAAGGAGATACACACATATATTGCAAGGAACATATTAATAAAGTAAAATTCAGATTCTATTAATGAAAGTCTAGAATACAAAAGACTATGAAATGCAAAGCACATTAGCTAGCTACAATGGCGGTAGCTTATATTTGAAGAGAGATGTGTCGGTTATGCTCATTCGCAAGAAGTTGATTAAAATGAGGATCCAAGACATTTTTAACATAAAGCGTAAATGAGAAAACCCTAAACATCCAAAACCCTAACCCTAGAAGAGGAAACACCAAAAGGTTTGTGGGCCTTGATCGAGGTAGTTGATACATCAACTTCCCGAGGGTGCAACTTTTGAATTCGATCTCCATTTGGGGTGCTTGGTATCCCATCAGAAAGGTATAGTTGAGGATTACACATTCTAAATATCCCAACACATCCCAACAAATATATATTTGGTGTTTCCAACTCAAAAAAACATCATTTAGGGCCTCAAAACAACCCTAGAAGTTCAAGAATTGAAAAAATGTAGAAAAAATATCCAAGATGGAAACTATAATTTGAGCCAGTGGAATAGGTGGGTGGCCACCGATGTCCACCTGGATTAGTCCTCTCCCCTTAGGAAGAAATGGTCTCCATTACATCAATTTCCTCCATTAGATGGGGAAACTTCTGCTGAATCTGACTCCCGGTGAGCCACTTGCCTTGATGAAGAAATTGCTTTGCTTTGATGACCCAATATAGTTGGATGTTCTACTGGTGGGTTCCCTTCATCTTGGTGTCCATGATACGATCAACTGTCGCTTATTCAATGCAGTCATGATTGAGTTCTGTAGGGGCCAAGTGCTCGACCACGTCTAAAGTGTCCAGGAGAGGTGGAAAATATGGTCGAAGTAGTTCCACATTAAATACTGGGTGCAAGCTAAGGAAAGGAGGAATACTTAATTTAAAATTATTCTCACCCATAGCCTTGGTGATGGTGTAAGGCCCATATCAAATTGGGCATAGCTTCTAATGGGGTCTTGTGAGGTGCTCTTTTTGAAAATGTAACCATACCTTATCTCCCACCTGAAAATTGTGTGGTACTCGATGTTGATCATGGCATTACTTGTACTTGGCATTGGATTTCTGTAAAATATCATGAATTTGTTGTTGGACGTGTTGGATTCACTCAAAAAATTTGGTTTCTTGATTAACCTCGGTCTGAGCATGGGAGGACTCTTCCTGTGCAATTGCAATGGGAAAAGCTACATTAATGGGGCCTAATGGTTGGAACCCCAAGCACACCTGAAAAGGGTTGTGGCTAATAGGGTTGTGGAGGGATATGTTGTAGCTATGTTGAACATAAAGAAGGCTTTCATCCCATGTGCATGGATGTTTGGAATTGTACATCCTCAATATATGGACAATTATAATGTTGAATACCTCTGTTTTTCCACTAGTCTGTGGGTGGAAGGTAGTAGATATGGTCATCTTTGTGTCCATCATCGAACATAGGTTGAACCAAAATGTTCTCATGAACTTACTATCTCGATATGAGATAATGGTTCGTGGGAGCCAAAAATGAACCCAAACATGTTCAAAGAAGAGCTTGGCGGTGGCCTCAACTGTGATTAGTGCAAGCAGTGCAAGTAGTGCAAGATCTGATGTACTTGTTGTTGGCACCCAAAGTTTTGGATTCATTTTGAATGCATGCACAAACAAAGTTGTGCGCGCTCATTCCAAGTTTTGCATGAAGAATGGCCAAAAGTGCGCACCAGGACAAGTTTTGATATAGTGCACGTAGCTTAAAGTTTTGACACAGATAGAGTTGGATGGTGTTGAATATAGCTGGATAATATTGCACAATGCATAGAGTTACTGATGTCGAGCTCACTTTGATCTTGTTGTAATATTGTAATGCCTTTGAATATACACATGAGTCTGTCATAGGTCTGTAGTGTGAAGAGGCTATGCATTGTGCACTGTTTTGTATTTTTGAGGAGATATATAAAGAATAAATGAAGCTTTGTTGCTGTCAAATATGGTTCTTTGATGTATATTGTATGTTTGTGTTGAATGGAATGAAATGAATAGTAATGTTGCGACAATTCTGATTTACCTTGTGTTTATCATGTGTTATTGGGATATATGCGTGTGTATACATTTAATTATTATTCCTCATGAGTTGTCAGATATGAATCACATGCTTTCCAGTCTAGATGGATAGTTGTATGTTTAGCTCTCCTCCCTGTCACAAGACCTTATGGTCTTTTTTATCCTCTCTTCATCTTGAGTGAGACCTTCTTCGACCTCGATCGAGGATTGATATGTCAATGCTTTGGATATTTTGTTGGTTGACTCTAGATGAACCCTAGGTCTAAATCCTCTAGTGTGAGTAAGGATGCGTGCAAGCATGAAAATGACCCAACAAATGGTTCCATGGGAAAGAAATGACGTGGCATCCATTTAAGTAGGAAATTAAAGACTGGTTAGCTACAAAAGAGATTGAGTTTTACCTATGAGAGACACAAGTAATGAGAGTCATTGTAGAGCAATGGAAAGGCAGGTATCTCTACCCTAATATGCATGAGATTTTCTTTGTTGAATTTCCTTGTCTGTTGCATGAATGGCTGAAAAGGCAGGCTATTATCAATTTGACTTTGTGGCTACTAGAGCCAGTGGTTTGGGATCAAGCCATGCTTGATAGCTTGAAGGTGTTAGATAATAAGTGGACTCAGGTTATTTGTTTCTAGTTTTCTTGAGTAAAGGAGGGATACATTATTGAATTTGTTGTGGAGTACACCGATTTTTTCAGTGAGGCTAAAAGAAGGTTTGTGGAAGGTCCGAGAAAATGAACGTTGGAATAAATCCCAATGTGGATAAAAATGATGTTTGTGGAGAAAGGGATGATGCTCATGGAGCCCAACATAATGGATGAGTAAACCCCCTAGCATTGGGGGGGTTTGCAAGGATGGGGGAAGATGAGAAAGGAACCAGATTTGTTGAGGAGGATCCAAACATTTTGATATGAAGTGAGGAATGGTATGAATAGAGAGGACTAGAGGAGAAAAAGAGCAGAGAGATACGAAAGACAAGTTGAGCTAAGGATGAAAGTAGAGAAGAGGATTAGAAAAGAGTTTGCCAAGGGTGCACGATGAGGGGTCAGGTCAAGAATTAAGAGAAAGGAAACCACACCAAGTGGTATTGTATAAGAGTATGTTGTGCTAGAGAAGATCATAGACAAGGATAGGTCCATGAAGATGGGTGGAATAGAAGATACCAATAGTAACAGTAGCGGTAGTGAGGGACTAGGTGACGAAGTATGAACCCTTTGTCCATTGCGGAATGTCGTAACCTTAGAAGAAGTAAGAGAGAAAATTTGTAGTGTACATATAGGAAAAGAAGAGGAAGCACATAGTCGTGCTGTGTAGACAGACAAGGAGGATGATGGAAAAAATAGTGGTGCGCTGATAGGAGAGGAAAATAGTGTGAAAAATAATGGTGCATAGAAGGAAGAGGAAGATGGAGGCTCCCTTAGTGGTGGGGGAGACATATGGGTGATTGCAGATGGTCTTGTGCAACTACAAGTAGGAAAATATCTGGTTCACCTCACAAGAAATGTTAGAATAAGATGGACTTGCCCCCCCCTTTGTACCACCCCCTCTGCACATTTTTAATCAAGAATAAAGAACAATGTATAGTGAATAAGTTTGAGTAGGAGAGAGAGGAGAAGAATAAGGAGAAGAGTCGAGTGAAAAAGAACGAGAAGTTAGTGCCACTTCACCTAGAAGAGTATCAGTAGCAAGAAGTTTGACCATCAATAGTTAGAGCATCAGAAATGATATGAGAGTGAGGATGGTGAATCAGGATAACACCTTGAGGCTACCCGTGTTTCACATAATGATTAAGGATGACGCGGAACACCATTGGTTCACTTACGAAGCAATCTGGTCCGTGAAGAGGATCGCTAATGAAGCAACAATGATCACACAACTGGAAACCATTTTTAGGGATAGATCCTTGACATGGTATATGAAATATAAGGCCACTACATCGATGGGACAAGCAAGGTCCCTGACCGAGATTAAGAAATATATGCTCAGGGAGTTCCAAAATTCTAAGTTATAATCTCAATGTATCATAGAGATAAAGGAGATTAAGCATAAAGAGAAACAGTGTGGGATTATGACTAGTGGTTCAATATTTTATTGGATAGGTTGATGTTCCAAATCAAGGACTTCCAACACATAGAATAGTTTAAGGCAAGTTTAATCCCCCATATCCAAGTCCCACTCACCCAACAGAAGGTGGTGACTCAAGGAGAGGATTCGAAGTCATGATGCACTTGGAAGCTACACCGTGAGGCATAAATACATCGACTAGGTTGGTGAAGCTACACTTACAACTAGCCAACCTAACGATGCATCTACAAGATATGGAAAATAATAAATTTTTCCCTAAGCACATATGTTGTACCACATGTTTCTCTAAGGGGAATCACATAGACAAGTGTCATGTCCTTCCAAATTAAGTGGCGATAGGCGTGTCGAGTCCATTTGCATATAGACAAAAAAAATGGTGCGAGATATGTTGATAATGGGGCCATGTGCCACCTTGCTGCCCAACTTTGCAGAAGTATCAAACAACAACCCACACTCCATTCTGTGAGTTCAGTAAATCCATCAGGCATGATGTCAATAAATTCTACTCACTTATGCTAATGCAATACAATACCCATGATGCATTCCAAGTAAAAGAATAATAAAAGGGTGGTGATCATGGTGATGCTGAGAGAGGTGGTTACCAAGGAGGTCCCAGAGGTGGATATGGGTGCAGTTGTAGATGAAAATATGGAAGAGGTGGAGCTAGGCTTCCCACTTATTTCAATTGTGGAGAAATTGGTCATGTATCAAGGTTTTGTACCAAACCATGTGTGCTTTGTGCATATTTCTACAATGCTAAGCATGTCACCGAAGACTGTCCCGACTTGGTGAAAAGTGGGAGGAAAATAAATCCACTTGCAACATGGTTCATGAAGAGTCGTGCAAGAATAAGAATAAGAATGAGGAGGCTGATGTTTGGGTGGCAACCCGCGGAGGAGAAAATACAATAGAATACTTCGAGGATGGTGAAGGTTCATGCCATAAACTAGGAGAAAAGATAAGGAAGGCAATGTTATCACATAATCTATTTCCCAAATCCTAAAGGCAAGTAGGTTGAGATTGACGTAACACAAGGGTAATCCTGTCACTGTCACCCGAATGGGATACCCTTTTCTATTCAGAAGGAAGATGACTCTACTCGAAGGGAGACGTCCCTAGACCTAGCGGGTTGATGAAGGGAAATAAATGAGAAGTAAACCACCCCTCTCTCTAGGTCACTCAAGTCAAGTTTAAGTCTTGAAGGATGAAGAAAAAGAAAGATAAATTGTACCTTCCCCTTACCAATACAACAACAAATGTTAAAGACAATAACAAGTGATAATGATACTTCAACAAGACAGTAAACACGTAAATATATGTTGGCAGTCTATATATGCAACGAATGACAACAATGAGTAAATAATAACAACTATAATTTATATCAACAAGAACACACTTATGTAGACAATGCGGATGAGTATTAAAATCATCAATGATAATACTTCATCTTATGTGAGTTCTCTAAATGTATCAATCAACAATTGAATTTAAACAGGCTGCTAATGATAGTTATAAGAACAATAAAGAATAAGTTATGGAAGTGGTAATCAAGCTTCGAAAATTTACTTTATGAAGGAAATTAAACACACACTTTAGCATTTATTGATAGTACCTTGCCTAGTACAATTTTCTAGGTAGTTGTTTTGCTAATATAGGCTGATTAGGGATGCAACCAATGGTTGTATTAGTAACAAGATTTAAGTAATGATAGTTGTAATAAATCCTTCAGAAATGTACTTTGAAGAGGAAATTAAATGCACACTTTTATCTTTGGTTGATTGTACCTTGCCTTATGCAAATTCTAGGCTGATTTAAGAGATCATATAAGCTTGGATAGGCTGCTATGTAATGGCTATAACAATGACTATGAAAGCAACAAGGTATGATTAGTTTACTAGGCTAGGTTAGTGTTAGTGTTGGTTAGTAAGAGCTTCAAGGAAGAGAGTTTGAAAGTTGTTTTGATCTCATTCATCCACAAGAGAATAGAAATAAGTGCCTTTAGGGGCTTATGGAGTCAATAACAACAACAATATCACTTGGGAAATAAAGCAATGCTAATACTTGTCTAAGAAAAGAGCTAGATGCAAGAGGTTTTGGCACTTCAAGGCCTCAAGCACCTAAGTATTTAAGAGAGGTGTTTCTAGAGAATATGCACTTCTTGGCTCTAGCATAACTTCCTTCCTTAGGCTTTTGAAAAATTAATTGGTAATTAGAGTGATGTTACTAGAGAGCTAGAACTTTAGGGCTTTAGTAATCACTTCCAAAACAATGTATAATTGGCAAATTCAAGTTAGTAGAAAAGTTATAGGGAAAAATAAGCACTTATGTTTCTTCCCTAGGGTTTAAACAAGAAATATCATAATCTTTGACATGAAACAAGAAATTTTTACCACAAACATTCATTAAATGAACAAAATGGAAATAATCAAGTCAAACCCTAGTTGAAGACCATTCCACCATGAAAAAATGCCAAGATACACCACCATAAAGCTTCCCCAAGAGATGTGCACTAGTTATTTCAGCCAATAACCCTTAAAGAGGGCGAAAATTTCAGTCCACCACTTGTGTGTGATGAGTTATGATCAAAAAATGAACTTATCTAACCATATTTATATGGGAAATCCTGGTTAATTAATCCAAAAGTTGGTCTTTTCATAAACAAAGCCTACATGTCAATTTTCTATTAAAATTCAAAATTAAATCAATTTTCAAAATAAAACCCTAAAGAGGGTGACATCACCCTTCCTAGGTTGAGGTTAGGCCTCCTCCATGAGATTCTGAGGTCATCTGGCAAAACATTGCACCTCCAAAGGCACTCCTTCATGCCACACGTGCCAAAACTGCAACCCAACATCTCTCAATGTCAAACCCCAGCCCTGGGTGACGTCATGGGGCTACTAGGGTGACATCCAAGTTCTGCAAAGCCAATGTTCAGGTGGGGAAGGGTGTCCCCTCATTATCTAGGCCTACCAGGGTGCCTCCAAAGGAAACACCCTCTTCCTTCACTATGCAAACTGGTAGTCACTATATTTCCCCAAGATTCCCAAGATTGGGGTCTCCGCATCCATCTTTGGGCTTTGAGCCCTCATGAAGGCCCATAATGATCATCTCCTCATGAATACCTATCCACTGGGAAAAGTCTTGTAAGGAAAACAAGTATTCCCTCCAGGGGTCCATGAGTCACAAGTATCATAGAAAGTAAATCACATCCAATAATTAAATTACCCAAACATGTGCATCAAACCCCCCTTAACCCCAAACAAATGCTCAAAGATGTTATGCAATTTGATAAGTTAGGTTTGGAGAGGGTATCAGGGTGTCATATTGGGATAATCCCTCTTAAGGTTGGGGTGTTTCCCTTGTGGAGTCTAGTCCAAGTCATGCAAGTGTATGAGGTGGCATGGGGTAAATATTTGGGCATATGGTGCATGTGATAGCAGGGAAATGTAGAGTCTTACCTATGGGTGCCTTTGTGGAGGGTGAGCTACAACTTGTCATGGATGCAATTGTTTCCTAGCCCATTCATGAACATTTATTCTTAGCTTTATTTCTTTTGATATTTTTCTTTTGTGCTACAAGGGGATAGTTGAGGGCTACTGTCCTGGATTGATGACTAGAGGTGACAATGTTTTCCACAAAAAATTCATAGAAATGAGAAGGTTGGCTCGTAATGAGACCCCATTTCTCTTGGTTATGTCACCAAGAGTGTTGTAGGAAAATCTACCTGCGGACAAGTAGATCGACCTCTAAGGCTTGACCTTAACCCTAGACAGAAAAATGCTTAACGTGGACACTGACTTCCTTTCGAATCTATCTAAACTAATGCATGAGAAGGAAGGATAATAGAAGTACCTTTTAATCGACGTTTGTCCCTACACGCTCCGAGTTGCGCTCCAATCCTTTTGCTCCTCGCTGAGGTCTGTGGACAAAACAAGATACAACCACTTCCTACTCTACTGACATTAGCTCGAAAACAGATCTACCAATAGATGATAGGTTCATGTAACATCAGACACAAACTAGAAAGAAACAGGCCAAGCTTGTCATATTAATGAGAATAACGACAACAGTACTTACAATTGTAGATGCGAATGTGACAACTTCGTCAAGTCCTCTTCGTCTAACCCTTGCCTGAAAGATCCACGACCTGGATAATAGCAGCTTCACTGATTACTCTCCTTTGGCTGACTGTAAGTTTCCTCCAAGATCATAAGTTTCATATGTTCAATTCTTCCTCCTCTTTACCACCTTAGAGCTTGCTAATATAGTTTGGGAGGAGCCTAACCTCTTGAGTTATGTTTAGAACCAGTTGGGAACCTTCCCCTTGGATAAGAGATATTTTGATAAAACCAAGAAGTCGAGTACAACTGCCTCCTAAACTCGAATGATTCTCCCCTCATTCTTCTCACTGGGCTAACAATTCACCTAGAATAGGGAGCACTCCCTTAGAAGGGGCATCAGAGCGCTAGAACGCTCCTGAGAAGGTCAAGGGAAGCGCCAGTGCTCCAAAACTGAGCAGCGCTCCTACAAAGGGGTGGAGAAGCGCTACAACACTTCTGAGGCATGGTAGAGGGGCGCCAGCGCTCCTCAGGCTGTTTTAGGGGAGCGTTCCCCCTCCAAACTCTTGACTAAGAATCCCTCTCAGGTGTTAAGAGATGTTTGACTCCAGTGAACCAGTTTTCTTCCTTCAAACCAAGTACATGAGATGTTTTAAGTGCCTCTTTAGTGTCATCATTGTGGTAGCATGATTCAACAACATTTACGACACTCTGTAACCAACCTGTGACACTTGCGACAAGTTGTAAAGGAGTTGCGACACTTGCGACAAGTGAGAGGCATATGCGACACTTATCCAGTTGAGTGATTTTGATGTGTAACAGAATGCCCCCCAAAGTATGAAGTCAGAAGATGCAGACTGATGACTAAAGTACTTTGTAGATATTCAAGCAAGGGTTTAGACTCGGAGAACTTGACGGAAGCTGCACACAAACATCCAACCAATATCATGACATATTTCAAAACCCAAGGCAAGCATACCTATGCTTGGGAGATTGAGACTCGTGAGGTATGGCCGCCATAAAATACACTGCGGATCCATAATTGTATTGACAAACAGGGGTATAGCCACCAAAGATACAATGTGGATCTATACTTTAGTGACTCAAACTGATCGTAGCCACGAAGAATACACAGTGGATCTACGAGATAATAAGACATAGCCACGACCAATACAAAGTGGATCTATGTAACAATGCATGTGTCATTGTCCAATAGAACTCCTTCGCAGCCTGGGCGAAGCATATATCAAAGTGATGGCTCAACCCAGGGTCTTCATACCAATCCCAACATGGTACGAATCTGACCATGTGAATGGATGTCTTGACGTCGAACATGGCAGAAACCACTTGATTACCGGTCAATGAGGTAAATCGTTAACAAGTGTGAGGGAGATCACCATTAATGTCGATGATTCCCAAGGTACCCTAGTACATTCCAGCGAATGTGAATAGATGAGATGAGGTCGAACACCCGTGGAATCATTCGATCAGAGGTCAATGATGTAAACCCACTGTCGAATGTGAGGAGGCCTGCCATTGAGGCATGCAGGTCCCAAAGTACTAACTGGTTTCTAAGCCTAATTCTTGGATAATGTGTTGGAGTCGACAGGGATAGACTCGTCGAGGGAGGGCCTTGATGTATCCCCCATCAACGACACAAAACGGACATGGAGATGTAATTGGTAGATCAAAAGTACATGGACTGACACAGGTTTTGAGGCAAGATATTGGGGATGGATGACTCTCGAGGCGGATACTTCCCTTGAACACTGAGGCACAACAGCAAAACATGGCATAGACCAAAATTATACAATGGATACTGCGACTTGTGTCGGGTGACCTAAGGGAGTGAAAGGAAACTCAAAGATTGGCTCAATGCAGAGGTTCAGCGGACTATGATATGGGCAAATGACAAAGTGCCGTGTTCAAGGGCGACTCTAAGAAGTGCTAGATGGTGTTCTCAAGAGACTGCTTGGCTTGTTCCTTTCAATTTTTCCCCCCATCCAGATAGATGAGTACCTCTTTTTAATTTAATGAGCTCGAGGAGGATAACACATGCTCCATATAACTTACCTTCGGTAAGTTCCTCTTCCTTTGTTTAATGAACTGGAAGAAGTAAGGGTTCAGTCCCATATGGGTCTGTCGATGTGTGCTTTAATGAGTCCAAAGACAAAAAACTCGAAGGTCTTTCGGGATTATAGAGTTTGGAAAAACACTTAAAAGAGAACTCTCTCAGTTCCTTTTTCATACAGTAGTCAATCGAGACCGAAAAAGGGTTAAACTATCACTCGAAAGACGCCCTTTCTAACCTTTTAACGAGCGTGAAAGGAAGAAAGGTCACTCGACAATCTTTTCATATTTAGAGAGTCTGAAAAGGGTTTAAAGGAGACTCCAGGGGGGTTCCTTTTTCGTGTGATCGTATCCGTATGGGTCCGAAAAAGAGATAAAAGTTTACCCGGTTGCGTTCTCATATTGTCGAGCTCGAGAATGAACTAAGACTATGCTCATAAGTACGACAAGGTGGAAGCTGCATTAGGATTGCCAATAACCTGCGATGATAGAAACTAAAAACCAGGGATTAGTGAAGCCTATTTTCACCAGTAGAGAAACCCAAAATGACCATAGCTTATGAAAATGAAATTTTATAAATATAGATTGAATTGAAAAACTTCATTTACCATTTCATTCGCAAGGATTTTGTGGAGTGTTGGAGAATCTCAACTGGAGCCAAACTTGTTCTTCTCACTGCCGGAGCTACGGTTGATCGTTTTGCACACCGTTCGAACCAGGTAGATGTTCGTTCGTTGCTCTTTCAATTGTATGGTTCCAAGTTGATCTTTATAGCATTATTAGTTTAAAACACGAAGCCCTAGGTTGACCATTTTGAACCAAATCGGCCTCCTTTCAAAAGTTAATAAAACGGGGGAAATTATTCACGAAAATGTATTGGGAAATGGTCATTAAGATGCCCACACCTCAACCATTGATTGGGTCGACCATTTTGACCAAAGAAATTCGCAAAAAACTCCCCTCATGGGCCCACGCACCTCCTCAAAACATTTTTCGTTTTTATCATGTTTTAATCATTGTTTAGTAAATTTTAAAGGGTGTGGTGGTTTAAAATGATGATTAGTTACCTTTAGATGTCATGGGCATTCGTTTTCATGTTTTAAAATGCTTTTTGAAAATTGTCGAAATCACAAAAACGTGGGGAATGATGGAAATTTTGAATTTTTGTTTTGTAGACATATTCGGCAATCATGATCGAGTGGAAAGAGCGGGAAGATGAGATGGATGATATAGCTGCTCTACGGAGTCCCCGT
Source organism: Picea abies (assembly GCA_900067695.1). Classification (NCBI taxonomy): domain Eukaryota; kingdom Viridiplantae; phylum Streptophyta; class Pinopsida; order Pinales; family Pinaceae; genus Picea; species Picea abies. Next base: position 3,585 of record CBVK0100543821.1, on the reverse strand, counting down.
ACGCGGGCTGCTTTGAGGGCCTGCAGATTACTCAAGTTTTTCAAACTGCAAAAAATGAAGAGCGAGGTTCTATTGCTTGAGCACATTATCAGTCTTTGGGACATTACTGAACAGGGATTTCGTATTGGTACATAGCTCCTGACCATCGAGTTGGAAGATGTGTATTTTCTGACCGGCCTCTCAAAAAGAGGGGTCCCTATAGCTTTTACAGGGTAGAGGACATTGCCCGAGCAGGTGGACGTGTATTTGGCACATCATTGTGTTCCAGGAGCAAGGTTGGTAGGGGGCAGGATCCCTATCAAGGATATCCGGGATCTACCTCTTCGATCCATATTGTTTGCTATCACTAGTGCGACTGGTAGTACTAGTGCTCATTTGGATTCGAGGTCACAGGTGGCCTATGGCGTTCAGTGTTTAGAGCCTACACTGTTCAATTGGAGTGCAACGTTCCTTCGGAATGTGAAGGAACAAATTTCTCGGTGCAAGAACGGCCAAAAGTAGTTTGGCTATGGTTCTTTCTTAGTCTCATTTTTCTTGGAGCACATCCCTCAGATGCAGCCTCAGATTGCACTGGCAGTACGACCAGTGGATGAGCCTCGGATGGAGAGGTGGACTAGCCTATCCCTGAGGTTGGTTTCGGAGTCAGAGTTCCATTTTACTGGTGATTTCTTTGCCTGGTTGAGGCGGCAGTTCCTCTGGATCGAGGATTTCCCATATGCTGATGTGGACTTCCGCGGGAGTATGGATTTGATTTTGCCCAAGGGGGGAGATTGGGATGAGTCAGGTAAGAGACTAAGTCACACCTCGTCTAGTTTGTTTTTTATGTTTTTGATGTATATGTATTTTTTTTTTGGGTATGTAAGAGAGTGTTTGACAGATGTTTTGCCTTTAATGTGCAGACAAGGGAGCAGTGCGCCCAGTGGACATACCAGTTCCAGGACGTCGTGGCGGCGCCCCAGTTGTAGCAGACCCAGCAGTATCGGTGGTGGGCCTTCGGGAGGTCGAGAGGAACCTCCAGGGCCTTACGATGGGTATCCCTCCTCTGAGGAGAGGGGACGTGCCTCTGCATCTGCAACGGCACACTGTAGGGGTGCCAAAGAATATCAATTCTCTGTTGAGACGTGTAGTACGCACAGTGTTATATTACTCACAGCACAATGTAGCGTGGGGAGATTAGAGTTTCCCCGAGATCATGTTTTTTGTACGCCTTTTCTGACGAAGTTGTATGGGTGGATGAGCCCAATATTTTTTTCTCTTACAGGCTTTTTGATGTAATGTAAACATTTCAGTCATGCCATATATATATATATATATATATATATATAATATATATATATATATATATATATATATATATATATATATATACAGTTTCAAGTTTTATGATGCCGATGGTTTGTACATGATGATGTCTGTGATGTGTTTTAATTTACATGTAATGTACAGTGATGTGTTTTAATTTACATGTAATGTACAGTTTTTTCTTTCCTTGAATCTTATCTATGGGCTAAATATCGATCCATGATGTAATTGGCTAACGAATCCGAAACACTATTAAGTTCTCTTGGAATGTGTCTATATTCAATGTAATCGAACATTTGTTCGAGACGACGAACTTGCAAGTGTAGGCGTAGAAGGATAGGACTATGGATAGCGTAGATGCGGTTGATTTGATAAACCACGAGTTGGGAGTCTAAGTAAATAATGATACGAGAGATACCTAGGGAGGAGGCCTGGGTTAACAGTCCAATGACAATGTGATATTCTGCCATATTGTTGGTTGCTGGTCCTAAACAGATGCCTCCTGAACTCACCACCTCGTCGAACTAATAAATAACCCATGCTGCCGAAGCAATATTCTGGGTATGTCGGCTGGTGCCATCCGCGAACCCAAAAAAGATAGGAAAGGCAGACGTCATCTGCGCATGAAAACACAGGCACAGTCATGAGTGGCAACGATAAAGACTCGAGCACACGAAAGAAAAGGCACACCAAACTAAAAATACAATAGTGTACAACGTACATATGCTAGGTGATCTAGGCATAGTACTTTTTAAGGTAAAGCCCGTTTCAGGGCTCTCCTAAGGAAATTCCATCATGATCTACTAGTTCGTAAGCACCTCTGTGTAAAACACGCTTCACAATGTAAGGACCGTGCCACATAGGTTCTAACTTTCCTGTTCCCAATTTATCGTGTGCTTGGTCATAAACAAGGACTAAGTCTCCTTCTGCAAAGACTCGAGGTTGGACAGATTTGTCATATTGACTCTTGATCCACTTCTGACGTGCCTCATTAACGAGAGCAACATCACAGCGTGTTTCATCTAGTTTGGATAGGTACAAGAATTGTTCTTCTTCCGCAGAAGTATGGGGCAGGAGTTCTACTTTCAATTTGAGTGACGGAATTTCGCACTCGATTGATAAGACCACTTCAATGCCATAGACTAGCTAGAAAGGGGTGAATCCGGTTGAGGTTTTCACAGACGTGCGATAGGCCCAGAGAGCGGAAAACAGTTGTAAATGCCACGATGTCTTGTTTTCCCCCACCATGCGTTGGATCATGGTTTTTAGGACTTTGTTGATAGCTTCAACTTGTCCATTTTCTTGAGGATAGTAAGGGGATGAGTTTTCATGGAGAAAACCCAATTTGACGTGTAATTCGCTCATCATCTGGTTTTTGAAGTGTGCACCATGGTCGGTAACAATGGCATGTGGTATACCAAAATGAGTGATTATGTGGTTGAAGAGGAATAGAGATGTAGTACGACCATCGTTCAGGAAGGTAGGCACAGCCTCAGCCCATTTTGTGAAATAATCGACAGTGGCGATGATGTAACCATGCCCCCCGGCTGAGGTAGGCTTACACTGCATGAAATCGATACCCCATTTTGAAAAGGGGCCGATGGCAATAATGGGATGCAACGCAGTGGGGTGGGTTCATGCCTTATTGTTGAAGAGTTGGCAGGGTAGGCATTTTTTGATAGCCTCGATGCAGTCTTTGAAGATTGAGGGCCAAAAGTAGCTGGCACATAGGATTTTTTGGGCTGTGGCCATCCCGGAAAGGTGACCGCCACAAGCGCCAAGGTGACAATCGTTCAAAATGCGTTCAGCCTCTTCGTGAATCAGACATCGCCGAAGGATGGTGTCAATACCATGGCGGTATAAAGTGTCGCCGAGGATGAGGTAACGGCGAGAGTGGTGACAGATGCGTCGATGCTCTTCTTGAGATATGTTGGGCTGAAAATGTTGGGTTTGAAGGTAAAGGAGAATGTCTCCATACCAAGGGTCAGAGGTGCTGATGAGAATGTCTCCATACCAAGGGTCAGAGGTGCTGATGAGGAAGAGATACTCATCAGGAAGAGGGTCTCTAAGTTCATTGTTTTCATTGGCACTTGGGAGAGCACAGATGAGCTCGGCAAACACCAGAGATTTTTTGGCTTTGGCTTTTGTAAACTCAAGATCGAATTCTTGAAGAATAACGATCCACTTTGAGTATTTTCCCCCAAGTACTTGACGTGTTAAGACATGGTACATGGGGTTAGAGTCTGCGATTATCGTGGTGGTGCGTAAGTGAGATCGGAAGAG
>CBVK0100543820.1:0-17306 GCA_900067695.1 Picea abies | reverse complement strand
GTGATTGGACGACGCAAGAGCATTGTGGCAGAGCGAGGATCAACAGAGATAAGGAGAGATTTCATAAAGTAAGTACATCATCCTTCATCTCTTGTCCATTCAATACTTTAGAACTAGGGAAAGAGTAGTATTTTGTCACTGTTTGTTCCAGATCCAGGTGGATCTGGGGAGATTGGTCTGTGTCCGCACTCACGAATTTATCCTTGAACAGTAAATCTGCATATAAGGTGGAAGATATAGATGAAAAGAATTGGTACCACTTTTCTCCAAGATAGTGAAGGGTCCATAACGAATGGGCTTGAGTTTCTTGCCTTCACCCTTCAATATATCCTTGTTGATGTGAAGCCATACCCGGTCTCCAACCTAGAACTGATGATCAAACCTGTGCTTGTCATGCCAAGCTTTATACTATGCTTGAGTTTTCTCCAACTGTTCCTTGAATACCTAGTGTATCTGTTGGATCCTCTGAATGAAAATGGAGGCATTGTCCCCTATTCATTCTCCATTCACATCAACATGTCTCCCATACATCAAGCCCAAAGGAATCTTGGGTAGGTACCCAAAAAATGTCTCAAAAGGTGAATTCTGAGTGGAAGAATGTAAAGCTCGGTTATAAGCATGTTGTACATAGGGTATATATTCATCCCATAACTTGGGATTCTTGTTGCAGTAGCCTCAAAGAAAAAGTACCACTATTATGTTTACCACCTCTATCTGTCTGTCATTCTGTGGATGGAAATCAATGCTCCTCTTCAATTTGGTGTCCATCATCCTCCACAAGCTATTCCAAAAGTCCTCAAGGAATCGAGTATCTCGATCCAATACAATGGATGTGGGTAACCCAAAGTGAACCCAAACATATTGAAAGAAGATATTAACAACTTCTCAGCAGTAATCTATTTTTTACATGGCATCAATATCTGAGACAATGGATGTGGGTAACCCAAAGTGAACCCAAACATACTCAAAGAAGAGATTAGCAGTCTGCTCAGCAATGATATGATTTTTACATGGCATTAAGAACACATCTTGATAAACACATCCACTACAACATACAAATAGTCATGACCCCCTTTGTTCATTGGTAAACCCCTTACAAAATCCATGGAAATACTTTCCCATGGATGGGATGGAATAGGAAGTGGTGAGTATAGCCCCAATTTTATATTAGTAGGCTTACAAGTAGAACACATGATCCGGGGCAGGATCTTTTATGATTATGGCTGAGTTTTAACTTGCATGAATATTTTTAACCATTTGAGAAATTAACGAAAGAATGAGGAAAGAAGAGGATTATATCAGTCAAATACACATATGCAGATCTAAAAATAGTAAAGAACAGCAAACCATAAGAACACAGGTTGATAACGGAGTTCGGCACAATGTTTGCCTACGTCTCCGGGCCTTTTTCCTGTGGGGAAGGCTTCTCTATTTCTGCTCAAGTGCTCAAAATTACATCTCAGCAATGCCCAAAGGATACAAGACTGATCTGGTCTTGTTGACACAGATCTCTAGAACCCAATGCAAGAAACGGCACGCAAATCTGATGCTCCAAGCTCCCAGAAACGATCCGACAGCGTTTCCACCTCAAGGGCTACCCTGCAACAAAATGGCTTTGGCTTGGCTCTCCAACAGCATAACTCTGTAAATCTGACTGTCCCTTGGCCTTAAACAGGCCTGGTTTATATAGGAATGAAGTTGGTTTCCAAAAATGCCCAATATCCCCCAAAAATGGAGTATTTCAGCTAAAATGGGCTTAATTAACTACAAAAAAACAAATTTATAACAAACAAAACCCATTTTTGTACTATATTGGGCCTTAAGCCCCCAAAGGTAGGGCGCGGCCCCCTTTACACGGTCATTTGTTGGCCATGTGGCCACGCGCTATAGCGCGGGCCACCCCTACCATAGGCCTCGGCTCCGGTCACGTGGCTGTCCGTTGGCTTATTATAACCCCCGGACTACATAATCTGTAATAGCTCTGGGTCGCATGGCGTAGGAATAGGGCTCGTGGGCTATGTGAACAATCCCGCGCGTTGGTATAACAATATGACCCGTGGGCTATGTTTAACCGCCCGTTGTTCCCGTGTGGTTGTTGTATTACAAAGGTTCGCGCCGAGGGCTGGGGCTAGGCCCCGGCCCTTTTGCTACCCGCCCAAACTATATATCAACTTCAAATATATTCTATGCCGTTTGTATAACAAAACCCGCCGGCCGGTTTGTTGGTTAGCCGGAAACTGTTAAGTCGTTCACCTCCGGTAGGTCATGCGTTCGAATCTCGGCGAGCCAAACCAAATGTTTTAACATACCAAACCGGCGGACCAATAACCTTGCGCCACGTGGCAGCCCTTGATTGGGCCACGTGGCGCTTTTCTATTCGCCCGATGATGCCACGTGTCGATACTTAATTCGCCCAACTGCCAACGAACCAGAAACTGCCACGTCAGCACTGCCACTCAGCTGCCACGTCACCTGCCATGTTCGCCTGTCGTACTGACACGTCACTTGCCACGTCATCCGATGACTTCACCCTGCTGACGTCATCGTGCCACGTGTCACCCTGTGAGTGGTGACACGTGTCACTTTTTTATTGGTCCAACTGTCCCCTCAAATCGCCAAATCCGTGTGACACATGGCGCGTCCTGGTGACGCCACATGTCCTTCCGTACGGTCTGCCACATCATCGGTACGGTCTACCACGTGGCACTGTACGGACGTGCCACGTGTCCTGCCCAGTCAGCATCAAATTTGCCTGTTTGACTTTTTGGACAGAACGCGATATCTTCCTCATACGGACTCCGTTTGCGATAAAAATTATACCACCGGATTCAGGACGACGAGACGGACGCAATGGCACAGGTTTCGTCTGATTCCGAGCACTTTCACTTTTGAGCATTTTTAAGCCCTATCAGGCCTCTGGATCTGTTTTCAGATCAACACATCACACAACCCTTTACATTTTTAGTTACAATTTATTTCATTTGAGGCCAGTAACAAAACCTCTGCACATGAGACATAGTTTTTCCTACCCCGAAATTCCTAGACACAAGAGAAGTGTGAGCTTCTCGTATTACATGGACTCGTTCACTTGTAGGAATACATAACTTTCCAATATTGTAGAGTAGTTTTCCCCGCAGACAATAGGTCTCTACCTATGCAGCATGGGTTAGTGTTATAACCCTAAATTGCACCACATATGCTTACCTGGCATCAGGCCAACTCATTTCCCTTCTTTGCCAAAACTCTGCTGAACAACTCTTTGAAAATCCTCTGGTGTAAAGGCCCACGTGCCCTAACCCATTATTTCATGCATGTACACGCTGGCTGACTCACAACAGCCTGCGTGTACCTACAAAAGCACAAAAAAAGGAAAGTTGTTGATGAAACAAAAATCTATGGGTGAGTTAACTGAAAGTCCCGGCCATGCATGGCCGAGGGTTCGTCCAAAACCCTAGCTCCTTCTAGCCTATAAAAGAAGGGGTAGGGGTACTATTTGGAGGAGGAAAAAATATAGCAAAGAAACTCTACCCATTTACATATTCCATTGTCCCAACCCTTTGACTTTCCTCATGCCAAAGGAGATTTAACGCAAAGCAGTTGAAGGACAGAAGAAGAGGAGCCCAGGATCAGGTTCAAGGAGCAGTGGTCGGTCTCAACTTTTGTAAGTTGACTCACTTTAAGTAATAAAGAGAATGCTTTTCCCGTCCCAATTCATGAACTGTCTATGGTTTGATGAGTTTATTTTTGATTTCTAACCCTTGAGTATAGAAGTAGCATGCATGCATAGTTGTTGTTTGTCTTGAGTGCAGGTCATCTTTGGAAGGAGCATTGTGAACAAGTTATCAAGCACAACAGAGGATCGACATCGAACGCCGGTAATAAGGTAGGTGGTCCTTTCCATGCATTTACTGAGAAAAGGGGATTCAAATCTAGGGATGTAGGTAGAAAGTAGTTTCTATTCATTTTAATCTGCATGCAAAGTCTGAACTATATTTGCTAGTCCATAGGGTGTTTTTCCCAACAATAGAATTGGCGACCGTACTGGGGAGAATACTCTTTAGGGTTCTTGGAATTTTTGTTTAAGTTTTTGGGTAGTTTAAAGAATAGGTTTTCTGTTTTTTCTTTGCCTGTCTTTTTCTTTTATTTCTCTAAGGTCTGAGTTAGCAGGGAGTCTGGTTTTTCATCCCAGCTTTCCCTAACTTTTGCTTGACTATGTTTTTTGGAGACACACAGAGGTACACGTGGCCTGCATAAGGCCTGAATGCATGTACCCGTGCCCTATACTCTTATAGTCCGTGTGTGAACGCTAGCTGTAGATATAGCAGTAGCGTGTAGGAGTTTAGAGAACCTTAGAGGAAGTCCTCCTCTTCCCTGTTAGAATCACACATTCTCAGGGGGTTTTCTAGAATTCTGTCTGAGTCTTGTTTGCTAACGGTCCTATCTCAGATTATTTTTTGCCTTATTGTTTTTCCTTGCATTTTTTTTTTTTTCTGTTAGAAAGATTATCCAAGCCTTCAAGGGATCCTAGTTATCAATACCAGAGGCCTCTTCCTGGTCTAGTTTGTCTGTTTTCATATTTTTCCTCAGAGTTTAGATATACACGCGGCCTGTACAAGGTCAGCTCACGTGTACATGCCCTCTGTCTCTGTTCAGCACGCGTTTGCATGTGTGATGTTTAAGTGGCAGTCATGTGCTTATACAGGATATTTTTTTTTAGGGTGGGGTAGTCATCCCCTCCTTTGATAAGAAGTATTCCTCTCAGGTGTTTGAATCTAAGTCATCCCCTCCTTTGATAAGAAGTATTCCTCTCAGGTGTTTGAATCTATGTTTGAACAGTCAGTAGCTTAGGATTCATCTTACCCTTAGCCTGCTTTTTCTCAGTTAATAGTTGACCTAAAAAATATATATTTTTTTCTTTTTATTGTTTTTAGACAAGCGTGAGAGTCATTGTCTTTACAATTTCCATTGTGTGATTCTTTAATCTGATTCTTTGTGATCTGTGCTTTAAGTCAGAATTGTTTTTCTTGGATTTTTGCTTGTCGGTATTTTCCCTTTCTTGCTTTACTAGCACTTAAATAGAAAAAAATCTCTTTTCATTTTCTTCTTTGGTTGAAGATTGTGTTTCTGCATCATTAGCTAGGGAAAAGTCATTTATTTCATAAGTTTTTGCAGTTCACTTAGATCATAAGTAGCTCGTAGTCGAGTGAAATTCCTTTGAGTTTGTTGTCCAAAATCTTAGAAAAATTAAAAATCTTTCTTTGTGAAAAGCTGTTGAAATTTTGCATTCAGTGAAAGTTTTTTTGTTTCCAGTATTTTCATTCACTTTTTGCTTTCGTCTTTTAAACATAATCAGTTTCACCCTCATACCCCTTGACGTAAGATAAATCCATAAAAGCAACGCTAATTTTAAAATCTACTAGACTTTTATGTTTGTAGGGTTCACAAACTAGTTAAGGACTAGGGCCTTGGATTAGGTTGGAGAGGAAACTCTTCAAGGCCATTCAAAACCAAAAATTGGAGTCTAAGATAGGGAGTGTCTAAGTCCAGTTTCATGGAAGCTATTTGGGACCCCCCTCTAACACAAGGGATAAACACAAGGTCGCATGCGGAAAGGTAGCAGAGATAACCCCTCCAAAGCCGGACCAATCGTAGTGGAGAACACATATAGAGGACTTGTTTTGGGATTCTGTCATTTTCATTTGCCACGGGGCTTCTTGGGTCTCGAATCCATTTGAGGTCCTTAGTTGTCTTTCGGACCATTTGATCTTGATACCCTTGACAGATTTTGGGCTCGATACCTTGCTCATTGTGGTCTACCCGACTTTCAACTCTACCCGCCTGGTGACTGTTCGCGTGTTGGCAACCTAGTTGCTAATATTTTTAGGACATACACAGGTGATTGTGGGGGTATACCGTAGTACCTAGGACAGAAATCGGGCCATGCTTTGTAGAGTATACCTGGAGGGTGTTTCTGTGTTCGAGTTTCACTTGCATCGGTAAGTTGCTCTAGTGTTGGTTGTTGTAACTGTTCTTCCAAATAGTTTAGTGCTTGCTTGCCTTATCTCTTAGGGGCTTCTTTTTAGTATGTGTTACTTTTGAACATTTAGAATACCTTAGCATGTCTTGGATCTTCTCACACAGTGGAGGATCCCGAGCTCTGTTGGTCACGAAGGCTTCTTGGCCTGCCACTGGTTACACTGGAGCCACCTCCACCACCATTAAGGTGAAATCTAGACCAACAAGGGTCTTTTGAAGCGACTGGGTTACAAACCTTTGTGCCCAAACAACCCCCAGAGGAATCAACCATTTTGGACCTTGAAGCAATCGATCTTGTCTCGGTTGAAACCCCAACCACTGATATCTTGGCACCATTTATTGTACCAATCCAATTTCATGAATGCTAGGTAGAGCCTCATACAACAATGGAAACAAATGATGTTACTTCTTCTGGGAATTCTTCAATTCCCACCACCGTTGCCACCACAGGAGAGTCATATCCTAACCTACCATCATCGGTCTGAGCCACCATGGCCTCGGCCGCAACTATGTCGCATAGTGGACCGAACCCATCTATGGTGACGGCCACAACCCCCTTCACACCTAGTGCGATAGGGCCTCCATTCTCATACCGTATGCCTAGTTTGGGTACAAGTCCTATACTAACCTACTCTACTTTACAGACTTTGGGTCTGGGGGCAGGGAGCTCTAGCGGTCCTCTGCAAGGTCACCTTGGGGGAAATCCTGTCCCTTTTAACACTTTTCCTTACGCAGGAGGTCATATCCCTCCTTCGTTCCCTTTGCTTGGTGGTCCGCATCAACAATCCATCGAGCATCCCACACACAATAGTTTATTTGGAGCAGGGAGTCAGGGACCACCTTCGCACATTATGTCGGTAGGTTTGACACCATTTTCTTGGAATGGAATGTTTGGTAACAAGGATTTCTCATCAGCCTCTTTCCCGACTAGGGGAAACCCCATTTTTGGACAATCTACTCCTACACAGGGTACTATTCCTGCACAAGGGGCACACATAACAGGACCTTGGAATTCAGGACAAAGATCTGTTCCCTCCTTCGAAATGTCATTCTGGGGTAATTCTTTCAACAGTCAATGAAACCCCAGACAGACTACTATGCCTCTCCTTGCAGGACTGGCATGGGGTAATCCTTCCCAAAGTCCTTTGAATACAATGCATGCCTAACACTCTATGTCCTTTTTGGGAAATTAGTCGATGATATCTCCATAGATGCAAAACACTTACGCTAGTCAGGGCCATGGTTTCTACCAGAATCTAGGTCAGCAGCCAAACTTTTCCTGGCAATCTAGTGCCAGTCAAACTCTAGGACCCTTTTTCCCAGGTTATCAACAACAACCCAAACTACCATTCCTGGCGACTTTACACTTGCCAGATTTGACAAGGTTGTCAAATGATCCTATTTTTCATGATCCACGTTGGCCTCCTATGCCGACAAATTTGCCTTTGGACATTCCAAAGTTCGAGGCCAAGCCTAATGAAGATCCAGGTGATCATGTGACTGCCTTTCATCTTTGGTGCTCATCTAACTCATTCAAAAATGACTCTGTACAGTTGTGATTGTTTCAACGTACTCTTATTGGGAGTGTCACGAAATGGTACATCGAGCTCGATCACTCAAGATACTCTTCTTTTGGAGAATTAGCGATTTCCTTCCTTAACCATTTCTAGTTACCTGTGAGATATGACACTGGCACAGAGCTGCTCGCCAATTTTGAACAGACAACAGTGGACCATATCTCTGATCATATCCGAGAGTGGAGACGCCGGAAGATTTTAATTAAGGTACCAATCCCACCAGCATTCCTGCTTGAGTGGTTCCTTAAGTCTTTGGTCCCACAGTTATCCAAAGATGTCGTGACATCCGAAGTTTTCTCCAAAGAAGATGCCATCATGAGGGTTCAACAGTTTGAGCTCATTTATTCTCAGTCTTGTTTATTATACAACATATTTCCAGATAAACCACATTTGATACTATATTAAACTAGATAGAGAGCTGGACCACATGCCGATGGTACTGTTGGTTCAGCGCAAACCAAGCCCGCTGAGCAATTGACAAAACAGTTGCAACAATTATCCATACAATAGACAATGACCAACCAAACTACTTCTTTGGTTGCTCCCCCTACCCAAACGTCAGAAGTACACACCATGCAGTTGACTAACCCAAAGGCCACCCAGCAGCCTGAAGGGAAGAAAAAACAATGAAAGAAGGGTAAGGGGGATAAAAAAACCACTAATAATGCTGGCGGGGACAACACAAAAAAATGGAAGGTGAGGTATCCATGCAACTTGTGTGCGGAAGACCACCCTACCCATCTTTGTCCTCAACTTGCAGAGGCCCAAAAGTTTGTCACACAGCAACAACAAGTAGTGTTGACTAATCCCTTTCAACATGGGAAAAATCTAACTCAGGCCTCTACAAGCACAGAAGGGGGAAACCAAGAAACTTTCCCACCTCCAAACAATCCCTCATCCGGGAACGTATATATGGTTAGGGGTGATGCTTTCATATCAACTAGAGTGCATGACTATAGTAAACAAAGCACTTTTGAGAAGGGTAAAGAAGTTGATCTCCCATCTCTTCCTCTACAGATCTAGAAGACGTTGGGAGAAACAATGACACGCATTCCAAATGGTGCATTTAAAAAAGATTCTCACAACCCAAATGCAAGGGCCACCCAGAATTACTCTGTGGTGGAGGATTTATCACAAACCCCTTATGCGATGTCTGCCTTGGAGGTCCTCCAAAGCTACTCTGCTCAGAGGAAAGCCTTGTTAACCGCTTTGGGCTCTACTGAGACTTGTAATCTGGGCACCATCATGTTAGATACAACCAACTTAAAACCTCGTCTGCCTTACCACGTAGTGTTTCATATAGTAGTGGCTCATCCCACGAAAATTTTTACTCGGAATATCTTTCACACGGTGGTCGACGAGGGCACCTTGACATGCGTTATGTCATTAGCATGATAGAAGGCCATTGGCCAGCCTGTTTTATCTCCATCACCTAATCTCCTCACTACTTTCAATGGTCATTCATTCCGACCACATGACATCGTTCCTTCTTTCCCTGTGCAGTTAGGAGGGAAAACCATGTGTGTCGAAGTAGAGGTAGTCGATGCTCTCCTCAACTATAACCTCTTGTTAGGACAGAGTTGGACTTATGCTATGAAAGTTGTGGTTGCTACAGTTTTTCGAGTCTTGTTGTTTCCACATGAGGGTTGGATAGTGACCGTCGATCAACTATCTTTCTCCAGACCTGACCCAGCTTTGGGGGCATCCACGGTCCCAATCATTGATAATCCTCAACCAGGTGTCATTAACGTAGGAGTTGGTTTGTGCCCCTTCTTGATGGATACCTTCGATTACCCACCTCCTCACAATGATATCAAATTTATATCTAATCACCATAAGGTTGATATTTTTCAAGTTTTGTCATTCCGCACGACTTACTTTGAGGATCCTTAGATTCTTCCTTCCCCATCAGCCACGAGGGATGAGACAGGGAACTCAGGCATGTCCATGCCCTTGTCTGTCGCTGAGGTAGTGTACTCTTTAGTCCAGCAAGCTTCAACTAACCCTGATCTGACTCCTGCACAAGAGTTAGATCCACTTCTAGAGCCTATTTGGGCTCAGGGTACGTCGATTCGTTAGACTTAGTATTGCCTTCTGACGAAGCAGTAATTGAAGCAATGACTAGTTTGGACAAACCTTGGGAAGATCTTCATCACAGATCATATTTTCTCCCAGAGTTAAGCCAAATCGAAGTAGGAGAATTCACCGTTACCATAACAGGAGATCATCCATGTCCTATTAATCTCTTAGCTATGCAGAAAATTTATGTTGAGGGCAATATGGCGACTATCGCTGAAACTATACCCATCAACATCTCTCGAAACCCTGGCGTCATGGAGAATGTCTTTGTCAGAGTGGATTGCTCCCCCGAAGAAATTCAAATTTACACGGATCTTTTCAAAGAATTTCGCGACGTCTTTGCTTGGTCTTATGAGGAAATGCCAGGTATCGATCCGAAAATAGTTGAACATGAAATCACAACGTATCCTGATGCCAAGCTTGTTCGACAAAAAATTCCTCCAGTCAATCCCAAGAAAGCAGCAGCCATCAAGATTGAGGTTGAGAAATTGCTAAAGGCAGGTTTTATTTATCCTATCCATTTGACTCAATGGGTGTCAAATCATGTGCCGGTCAATAAAAAACAAGGCATGATTCGTGTATGTACCGATTTCCATGATTTGAACAAGGCATGTCCCAAAGATAATTTCCCAACACCATTCATTGACCAGATCATTGATGAATGTGCCGGTTGTGAAGCCTTTTCTTTCATTGATGGTTTTTCGGGATATAATCAAATCCAAATCAAACCTGAAGACCAACACAAAATGGAATTCGTTTGTCAATGGGGTACATTAGCATATTGTAATATGCCTTTTGGCCTTAAAAATGCTGGAGCCACATTCCAGTGGGCCATGAATTTTGCTTTTCATGACCTCAAGCATATAGTCGAGGCCTATCTAGATGATTTAGCATCATGCTCTCGCAAGTGAACAGATCATCCCACACACCTTAGACTAATCTTCGAACGTTGTCGCTACTTTAGGATTCGCTTGAATCCAAACAAGTGCAGCTTCTACGTAACGTCAGGACATTTGTTCGGTTTCATCGTATCAACAATAGGGATCATGGTCGATCCTCTTAAGGTGGAGGAAATAATCCATTTTCCCCCCCTCCACGCACAATCCTACAACTTCAGAGTCTACAAGGCAAGGAGAACTTCTTACGACACTTCATCGCCAACTATGCCGAAATCACCAAGGGCTTTATGCATTTACTAAAGAAAGACGTTCCATTTTTCTGGGACAAAGCCACTCAACGCTCTTTCGACGCATTAAAACATGCCCTTACAACCGCACCTCTGCTACGACCACCTAACTATAACAAAGATTTCTTATTATATCTGGCTACCACAGAGTCAACCATTGGCATGGTTTTAGTTCAGGAAGATGATTCGTTCTCAGAATATGTGATCTATTACCTGAGTCGAGGCCTCGTAGGACCATAACTCAATTATTCTCATATCAAAAAACTTGCGTTGGCAACAGTTCATGCTGTTCAATGGTTCTGTCACTATGTTCTGTTTCGCAAGACCACCATCATTGATGTCGTGAATCCATTCTAGTACATGTTGAAACGACGTGTTATAGGCGGAAAAATTAGTAGATGGATAGTCATCCTCCAATAATTTGACTTAAACTTCATTTCAGCAAAGTCCAAGAAGTCATTGGTCTTCGCAGAGCTTATTTCGGAACTTCCGGTTGAGTCAGGTGATGTTGTGCCTAAGGAATCGCCTATTCGGGGAGATATGTTTTTGATTACATCTTCAGACCCCTGGTATGGAGATATACTCATCTATCTCCAGACTTTGAAATGCCCCACCTCTGCTTCTCGTGATGATCGTCGACGGATACGCCATCAGGCTAAGAATTATCTCATACTTGATCATACGTTGTATCGGAGAGGTGTAGACTGCATCTTATGTCGATGTCTCACTCATGAGGAGGCCATCATCATGCTCAATGATTGCCATACTGGATCTTGTGGCGGTCATTTATCTAGGTTGGCAACAACCCAAAATATTCTACGAGTAGGTTACTTCTGGTCGACGCTTATCAAAGATTGTATCGAATCGGTCAAGAACTTCCATCCGTGCCAAATCTTCTCTCGGAAGATGAGGGCACATCCCGCTCCTATGTCTCCTGTCATCAAAGTTGGTCCCTTCACTAAGTGGGGGATTGATTACACTACATGCAACCCCTCGTCAGCAAGGGGGCACCATTATATCATCGTAGTTGTCGACTACTTCACTAACTGGGTCGAAGCTATGCCAACGTTTAAAGATGATGGAGAGACTGCAGCTCTCTTCTTATTCAACCAGATCATAGCAAGGTTTGGCGTCCCGAGAGAGATTTTCACTAACCATGGTAGTCACTTTAAGAACCAAATGATAACCGAATTAACATCAAAGCTTGGGTTACGGCAGGAGCATTCATCAACTTACTACCCCCAAGCCAATGGACAGGTGGAAGCTGTAAACAAAACTCTTAAGACTATTCTACAATGAACTATCAACTCAGGCAAGTCAAATTGGCATTTGATGTTATACTCTACATTATGGGCTTACCGAACATCTATTAAGACTGCAACCAGTTTCTCACCTTTTCAACTCATTTATGGGCTGGAGGCAGTCTTTCCCATCGAATGTCAGATCCCATCTCTAAAATTGGCAGTACAATTATTGTCAAACACTTCTCTGATTGAAGAATGGTTAGTACACCTTGAGCAGCGTCGCGATGCAGCCTTGGCCAACGAGGCTCACAAACATAAGGTAAAGTGTCAATATGATAGGTCCGTTCGTCCTCGGATTTTCTCTGAGGGCGACCTTGTCTTGGTCTATGACCAAGATAAGGACTCCCTGGGGGCAGGAAAATTTAAACCCATGTGGTTTGGACCCTTCATCATAAAAGAGGTATTAAAAAAGGGTGCTTATCGTTTGGTTGATTTTGAAGGGAATTCTTTGGTGGAGCCTAGAAATGGGCTCTACCTCAAGAAGTATTACTCATAGACAGGTGACTGTGGGTGACTTTCTGTAACATATGTATAGTCTTTGTACTATTACTTTTTAAGTTTCTTTTAAGTGTCATGGACGTGTCATTGATGTTATCGTTCGTCAATATGGTAGATGTCAAGTGACTATGAGGTGTTCGTTGGGTATGTAGACGGTGCGAGTTGGCACATGCAGAGGCTTGCCTCCACATCTTGGGTAATCTTTACACACTAGGGCCATTTGTTATCTTTCAGAGGTATATGCTTAGGTGATACCACAAATAATGTCGTCGAGTATAGTGCAGTTATTGAGTTTCTTCGTGACGCCTTGTCATTGGGTATCTCTCATCTCTAGGTCTATCTCGACGCTCAACTGGTTGTGTCATAGCTAAACAGAGTATACCGGGTTCATGATCCAACTTTACACCGACAATTCCTTAGGGTACATCTCTTAGAACGAAACTTTGATTATATTACATATTTTCATGTTCCTAGGAGATTAAACCAAATTATAGATACTCTAGCTAAGATTGGCATCTTGCACACATGTGAAAGAACGTTGACATAAACATGTAAATACATTTTTGCACACGCGATCCTTAAGATACAAAAGATCAAAAAAACCATATATAATAAAACAACCAGAGTACATAGATGGACGCAAGTGCCTCAAAAATGGGACTAATAAACGAGTCACAGGGATTATGCCCTCAAAAAATATATACAATTAAGTGCTCATGGCACGTCAAAACTCTAAATAGGTTCAGGGCCTACAGGCCCTGTTATAATAGTCCACAACATGGGCTAAATGCCTAAATAATCGGACCCACGTCCGAGGTGCCCCCACAACATGAGGCTGCATGGATGGCAGCAGGTCCTCTATCTCTGCCATCGAGACTGTGCAAGTGAGTGTAGTGAAGTTCCACTCAACTTGTCTAAGGACTCTCTCAGCCTCCCCGGCTGGGAGGTTCCCTGCTACTGCTGCTCCTCTGACGACGGCAACTGCAACTTCTGGCCGAGGACGACGCCTCTTCCGTGCATAATCGACAGGTCGCATGGGTCCCACATCTGTATACAACAAACATTTACCCGTCAAATACACTGGCATACAAAAAATGATATATATCACAGAACTGACAAAAAAAATTACATATGAAAACAAAAAAACTACAAAGATGGAGACTTACCCATCTCCCATCTCTCCTCACCAGGAGGCACGGGTATCTCAGGATCTCTAGAAAAATCTATCCCTGCATATGGGTAGTCCTTGATCATAGGGATATGCTGTGACATCCACACAAAGAAGGAATCATCGAAGGACTCATTGGTCCTTCCACCACCCTGTCACGGCAGTAATACTACCCATCTACACACTGCAGGAAATGAGGCCTAATGTCCTCGTACTACTTCCCGAGGGCTAAAGCTCGGAACTCTCTCGAAGAAAAATGAACACAAGATCATCCGGAACCCGAAATTCCTTTGTATCCACTATCAGCAATCTGTCAATTGCCTCTTCATGCACTCTAGTAATGTAGTACTCCAGTCAAAAATATGTGCATTCAAGCACTGGATCACACAGTTCATCTGTGCGTGAGAAGCCTGATGCAAGGCTGCAGAACCAGTAATCTGCCCAATCAGTAATAATATTGCCAGCAGTGATAGGTTAGTGATCTTACTGATAGGTAACTAAGATCCCACATGATCAGTCCCAGCCTCACAGTGCTCGGCTATCAGTTCCGAGATCTTACTTGGTCCCGCAGAAAACGTCCTAAAGTTGACTAGTTCCCCTCTCCTTGAGAGGCCAGTCAAAAAATAGATATCCTCGGTGGTGGGCACCAATGATTTCCCCTCTAGCATAAAGGCCTCTACATCAGGGTTCTAGTAGTCGATCAAGGCATTCAGTAGCCTTGGTTTTGCACGCATAAATGGACACAGAAAAAACTCCAGTAAACTGCATTGCATCAACACGGCCACGACATTCGGATCTGCCACAACCAACTCACGGACTACTTCATGCTCTCTTTCCCTCCACTGAACATACATCCTGCCAACACAACAACGTTTAGGAGGGTCAACACTTGCCTTTTAATTCTCTTTTCTACAAAGGGGGGGTCCACGCGAGCTGTAGAGGCGACAATCACGATTACACGTGGGCAACCTTTACTCTGCCCGCGTGTACCTAGGGTCTACTTTTTTAAGGTCGGTGCCCACCCAAAAAATGAACTTAAAAACAAAATTGAAGAATTGACTAGCTATATAAGGGAGTTTGTACTTACTTGGTCCAAGCAAAAGTTCGTTTCGTCCACTGTAGCTCCCGGAATCACCGTTTTTAGCAAAGGGGGTCTTTTGGCTCCAGAGTCAATTTCCAAATTAGCAATGGCGATAATGAGCTACCAGCTTCTATTTATAGCCTTTTTGGCCTCTTTTTGTCATTTTTTTGGCCTCCCTTATTAGTTTCTTTATACCAAAAACCATTTAAAGTGATTCAGGAGTTATATGGGAGGGATTTGATTAGGTATTGGGACACTTTTTTGAGTTTTGAGAAAAATTTGACGGTCCATAAATTTTTTTCCAAGAATCAACTTGAGCATATAGGTTAGGTTATTACCCCAACTTTTGCATCTCATTGTCTTTTTCCTTTGCTATAGGATCGATCCCATCAGGTTGTGACATAGAACCATCGTATTTGCTTTAGAAGTGTCGCAACTTGGCAGTAGAGCTTACCAGAACATGGATGCCCTAGGTAGGTCTTGGTTGCATTATGGTGTCCATGCCATCTCTAAAACACTGTAGGCTTGGGAGTCCTTATAGTCTTTCCTGAATATGAGTTTGAGCCTTATTTGCATGATTCTTCTTTTCTCTTTGTCTCACCCTCAGGACTCCCAAAAAATAAACGGGTCTCCTTTTAAGCCCTTTTCATACCCTCTAAAAATGAAAAGATTGTCGAACAATCTTATGGCCTTTCATGCTCGTTAAAATGAAATTTGAAGTCATGTCTGTCCGGCAGTAGTTTACCCCTTTTTCGGTCCGGACGGTCAACTGTACGCACAAAGGTATATTCTATCGAATTTCTATTCTTTAGAAGAGTACTCTCAGGTATAATTTTATCCCTTTTTCGGGCCTGAGGGACTAAACTTATGAAAAATAAACCCCCACGGAGTCCATAGTTAAGCTCTTTTCAGACTCCCTAAAATTGAAAAGATTGTCGAGTGACCTTATTCTTTCACACTCGTTAAATTGGTCCAGACGAATATTCCCGACGGATTCCATAGTTAAGCTTTTTTTAGACTCCTTAAAAGTGAAAAAATAGTCGAGTGATCTTGTCCTTGTCACACTCGTTAAAATGGTTTTGAATCGACGTCTAATCGGTGCTAGTTTATCACTTTTTCGAACCAACTAGACTATCTTCGAAAAAGGTACCCCAATGGAGTCTCCTTTTATGTTTTTTCAGACTCTCTAACTATGAAAAACCACCGAGCTTACCTTCTTTGGGCTCATTAAACTTACATCGAAGGATGTTACCATTGTGTGTTTTATCAACTGCATTTTCATACCTTATCCACCAACCTTGTGACAGTTTTCTTCTGCGTCTTAACACCTTTGGTCATCAGAGGATTTTTCCTGAGTATCATTTTACCAGAACATCAGTTTTGTCCTTGTGTCTTGAGCTTGTATGTTTGCAATACTCATTCCTCCATTGTAACATAATATTCCTTTATTCTTTTTCCAAAATTATCGAAAAGAACAAAAAAATCAAATATACCCCAAAAAGAGGATGGGAAAAGTATTTTATTTATTGGCAGCATAATGAGTCACCCTTGGATAAAGCACATCTTTCCGTTTGATCATCAGACTATGGGATGTAGTACGACCTTAGGAAGCTTTTCTCACTATATAGAGTTGTGTCCTCCACCGTTTGGTTATTCTTCCAAACATATGGAGAGTTTGCGTTGCCTCCTGCTTCGTAGACTTATGATTAAACATATGGAGAGTTTGCGTTGCCTCCTGCTTCGTAGACTTATGATTAACATCTATGCTGCCTGAGTCTCATCACGTGTCATGCTATTGTCCATGGGAATTTTTTTACTAAGCCTGAGTTGGCCACTCTGCAAAATGTCTCTTGTTCGCATACCCGACCATCCCGAACATCCAATCAAGTCCTTGTTCGAAATCATTGAAGCCTTCAGTCTGATCATCAAGATTATCACGTCAATGACCGACGAACCATCGAAGACCTCTACGTAGTGTAGTCGTACACTCATATTACGCTCCTACCTGAGTTTTGAATATTCTGAAGTTGTTGCTCGAGCTCTGAAGATCTCATCTCTAGCCATTAGGCCGAATTAGCTTCTAGAAGATGGATACCCTATATGTATATCTTTTTTATTTTGAGATGTAGTTCCACTGTGTATTGTTCGTGGCTACTCTTTATAGTTATTTTACATGGATCTACAGTGTATTTGATTGGTATCCATGAGTCTTTTTTATCCTGAGCATGGGTATACCTACCTCAGTGAGACATTTGTTATTTTTCATACATCACCACCTGGATCTGCTATAACCCTAAATTGCACCACATATGCTTACCTGGCATCATGCCAACTCATTTCCCTTCTTTGCCAAAACTCTGCTGAACAACTCTTTGAA
>CBVK0100543819.1:0-17308 GCA_900067695.1 Picea abies | reverse complement strand
ACTCCTCAATTTCCTTAGATTAAAGGGGAGGTGAAGTTCTTAAAAAGTGATTTTATATCAATGCTTCAACATAAAGCCAATAGACAATGACTATATTGAGTGCAAAAGGATTTGCAGTTCTCCCTAATCATCCAAGTGTCACCTAGAAGAGGGCTCTTCCATGTAAGAAAGTAATGAATAAGTGAAACTCACCTTGAAACCATGCTAAAAAACTTTAGCAACTTGACATCACTAGAAAACATGCCCAATTTTTCACTTCTACCAAAAAAAAAGTAGCATTTGTCATGATGTTTTTATATAATTCCAAACAAACTAACACCACTTCAACCAATGTGTCATCGAAGCCTTACAATATTATATAGAGCCTTAAGTCTTATAGTTCTAAACCAATTTCCCAATCCTCCCTCGTCAACTTGTTTAGAACAACTTGGACCCATGCAATTTCATTTTAATAAGACAATCATTAGGTACCATTTGCAAAATCTACTCTAAAACAAATTTATCTACAACAATGAGATTTTGGGCTTGGTTAAGGGCATGCCAAGTATGCCAGTGTGGTGCTCGTGATGCCATAAATCCTTTACCACTAAAATGAGATGAAATGCTAACCTGACCACTGGGGGGGTAAATGTACAAATTGGTCATGGCACCAAATCCTAGGGATCTCAAGGTCCCTCATATTGCCATGCAAGAAAGCTAGACACAAATTGAAAAGCTACCTGAAATCCAAAAATTGTGGGCATTGTTAGACAACTAAAAAGGAATTTTAATGCCTTGATTGTTCTAAACCAACAAAATTTGGTGCCAAACTAAAGCTTTCCAAGGAGCATCACCCTCTAATTAGCGTACTACCCATTTTCCAACAAAAATCACCCCTTGTGCTCTTATCATTTTCCAACAAAAATCACCCCTTGTGCTCTTATATCAAGGAGCCTTGACCCCGTTGATCCTTTAGTAATGTGAAAACCTCCCATGCCACTGAAGGGAGCCCTTTCCCCCCCTTATGCATGCCCCACATGAAGCTTTGAAGATCATGCTCCTTGGGGAGGGAACAAGGAGTGCCCAATTGCTAGAATATTGTCAATAGTTGTAATCCTTCCCCCAAGAAGAAGATCAAGATGACTCCAAACCTGATTATTCTTCTTAAACTTAGCCACTATCCACTACCATTGATCAACAAGTGAAACCTACACACCAAAGAGGATTCCCAAGTACCATATGAGTTCTCTAGGTCTATTAATAAACTTTCACTTTTGATATATCAAATGAAGAGGGTCATCTTGGCCAACAATAAAATATTTAATTTTCTCCACACTAACAACCACTCCAATTGCTTTTGCAAAAGTGTCGAAGCGTAAAAGAGTACCCTCCATGGATTGTTGAGTTAGCTTGGGAGTACGATTCATCAATAATGTATTAAGACAATTATTATCTCCAAGTAATTATATAACTTTGATTATGTTCCCTTACCCTCTAGCAACATCCAATAGATAACCAAACATTTGTTGAAATCACATAAAGATAGGAAGCAAGTGGACAACCTTATTAAATAGAGCGTTGCGACAGAAAATAGTTAGAGTCCGGTCTTAGCATCCAATAGATAACCAAACATTTGTTGAAATCACATAAAGATAGGAAGCAAGTGGACAACCTTATTAAATAGAGCGTTGCGACAGAAAATAGTTAGAGAACACACCATTCACACTAACTATAGCCAAATCCCTCTCGAAAAGGATGTTGTTACCCACTAAAAAAAATCCAAACTCCAACCAGTCCAACATGTTCAGGGAGAAGTCCCATTCAATCCAGTGTTATGATTTATCAAATTTAATTTAAAAAAAAAAGCATATTCTAACTAGACTTTTGAGTGGCATAAATCATAAAGAATTCTTCATTTAGAGATCCCAATGGTGGTTTCACAAAGGATGATGTGGTAATCCTACACATTTTCCATGAGCACTTCCAAATGATATTCACTTTGGCTAGATCTAATCCTTTGTGGGCTACTTCTTTGGTGCTAGTTAAATAATTCCCCCTCAAGAAGGTTGTTCCCTATGGGAGGTTGTTTCTTTCAAGGGAAAGTCTCAAGTTGGATGAATTGGAGGGAAACAAGTTGGAGCTCAAGAACGACAAGTGTTTAAGCCCTAATAGTCTTTTGACAAAATTCTACTAGACATTGTGGCATGTGATCAACTCTACTTATATGAATATGTGTCAACAAAAAATACATAATGGTGATATGGGGGAGATAGTAAATGTGGGTCTTATTAAACTCAACCTTAAAAGGCTCAAAAGGGATTTGGTAGAAGTATGACGTTTAATTACTCTACTTAATGTCTCTTACAAGATTCTTACTAAAGCTCTAGCTAGAAGGAAAATCATTTTAACGTAGACAATTATTACTTATCAATAAGGCATTGCCTATATATATTCAATACTATTTTATTAGAAAGTGCTCTAATAATGAACTTGAACACATTCGATATGCTAGATTTATCTTCTAATATTTTGAACGAACATGTAATTTGAGATTCTTACATTTAATTATTTAAGAATTAATGACTTTTATATATATTTTAAATTTATTACATAAAACTCATTTATAAAATTACTATAATATATAATTAAATGTTTAACTCCTATATATGCATAAATATTATATGTGGTTGACTCCTCCACGCATATGCATAGATATACTCATTTTATTATAATTAAATGTTTAACTCCTATACATGCATAAATATTATGTGGTTAACTCCTCCACGCATATGCATAGATATACTCATATAAAATGAATTGGGTAGAAAGATATGAATACATGTCTCTTCATAGGTATATAAGACTCGAACCCAAGTGGGGAGGAGAAAACTCCCCACCCCAACCAATGGAGTTACAATCACTTGATATCCTTACATTATATTATATTATACATTTCATTCATATTAAACTATAAAATGTACTCTTAAATTTATCACTTGGAAGTTGTTTTTAAAACATACATAAATTGTATTGTAAAGATATCTCTAAATTATAAAATGTACTCTTAAATTTATAACATAAATTATAATTATTAATTAGAAAAAGATTTTAAAAACATACATAAAGTGTATTAAAATTGTTTCAGTATCTCCAACATCTCAACTGATTTGTTTTGGTATTTCTAGCATTTCAACTGGTTCTGAAGTTTTAAGGAACTTGGGAATGAGTACAAAACACTTTCAATTGGTTGAAAACAGTTTTGGGAACTTCAACTTCAAGGAAATGATATTAATAATTACCAATTTAAATATTTTTATTCCATTATTACAAACACATAATTTATTACAAATATTTTTATTATATTTATTATGTAAATATTATTTCAAAAATTATTTAAATAAAAAACTTAGTAATACTCACTTTATAGCTGTGGATATGAAAAACTTTTAATGCATTTATATTTGTCTTCAAACCCACACTAAACATGAAAGTTGAATAGACCAATACCCTCTCCATTCGAACCATTTCATTAACTTTTATTGTATTTTGAGTAGTACTATTAACAAGAGAAATACTTCAAATTTACAAAGATGTTTGAAGTTTATATATGTAAAGTTTAATTTTAAAAACATGTTAAAGTTTTATAATATATGTATTTTGTTTCTCATTTTCTAATCGAATTTTTATGGATATTAAAGTTTCATATAATTACTAGCACAAATTAAAGTAATCATTTTAATATTGTAGTTGTTTCAGTAGGAGCAACGTTGTAACCTTTAATTTTATTGAAATAAAATTTAAAATGTATCATTATCTCAATAAATTGTAATCTAAAATATTTTTTTAATAATATAATATTGTCACTCCCAATTTTACAACTTTACGTTTCTTGTAAATTTGGGAGATATTTCTACTCGTTAGGGACACTTTCCAACTTTCCTAGGTTCCAAAAACTCATACACCATAGATAAATAACAATTAAAAATAATAATAATAAAACTAATCATAATAACAAATCCATAAACATAACAGTGGCTATGTCCTTGCTTAAAAGTTAATTTACCCCAAAAAATTAAAAGTTAATTTGTTGAGTTGATTATCCTAGATGTTTAATTACACTGGTAATTTCTTGAAGTTTTCTAATTGCTTAGAGTTGTGTGTTGATCAAATTGGAAGGTCTGCATCCCATCTCAACAAAGGGAACTTGTCCCTGTTGCATCACACTATAACAATAATAATGCTAAATCAACACTGTAAATAATGTTAAATCAATAGTCAATCTTTGCTTCATTTATAACTTGGAGTAGGATAATGAAAGAACGATTTTTTTCTTTATTTACTATTAGCATAAGCTAGCCAATTAAGTTTTTGCTTGCTTGCTATATTTAATCTGTTAAATTTTTTCTTGCTATTTTAATCTGGATAAATAAATTTTAAACAACCATTAAATTTGTATTTAAGATAAAAATCACTGAAATAGAAATAAGATGGTGGAAAATTCATCCAAACACGAATTCTTTAATGCAAAGTTAACATACAAGATTTAAGGCGTGTGGATAGTTGGGCCTCGAATAATGGATTTAGTTTGATGGTATATGACATTCTAAGTGTATGTGAGATCGAATCCAAGATAAAACTGAGGGGCATGCTCCTCCTTATTAAAACAAGTCTAGGTAGTGCAATAATGCTTATATATTTATTATAGCCTTGACTAGCACAAGCATGCATAGGTGCATGTGTTTGCTAGTTGAAGTTCTCCGTGGTCAATTCCCAGTGCAATGAGTGTGCATTTCTACCTAAAAACTCCATAGGTAAACACAAAAATGATGCATGCACTGCATCATGTGTTCACCTCTCCAGCAATGGTCGGAATGACAATGCTCAAAAACCGCAAATAATACAACGCGAGCTTCGATTCGTCGATTTTGGTCCCGATACCAACACAAGCAGGCCCTATTCTCTTAGGGTTTCCAATACTCCCCAAAAGATCAAAGGGCTATGTGCAATATCAAAGGGCTATGTGCAATACGTCGCTTGATGTCGAATGAACCAGTTTATGACAATATAATTCATGTTTAACTATGTGAAAATTACAGTCTACAATGAATCATGTCGAATTATAAATGGTCATGAATATAGATTGCATAGGATAATGCCAAGACCATGCTAGATAACTTCCATATGCCCAAGCTAGTATCACTTGGGTCAATTTACAACTATAGTGGTAGCTTCTTTGCAGTCCATTATTCAGTTGATCCAACAGTACTAGATCCAATCGTAGGAGAAGCAACATCGATAACAACTCAAATGTCAAAGAGTGTGTTGTATTCAATAAATGCTTGGTTGAATCGTAATTATTGCATCAATTTTTCTCTCAAACGAAAATGCATCTCGGTGATAGTAGCTTGGATTTGGAAAATTGTTCCACCTAAATTGGCAATGATTTCAACAATTTGCCTATACCATCCACGCGTTGGGCATTCCATCATCATTGAATTAAATAAATTCAATGCAACAATAAGAAAAGGCATATCCCATCTAGAGAGAACAACTAGAACAACATTTCAGGATAAACAACACACAACTTTTTTAGTGCCTCCCCTTATTCTGTCCATATAGCTTTTGCATAGAGAGAATCAACAAGACAAAAATCTAAAGAGTTATCGATAATGACACAACACCAAATTCATCAAATGTTAAAAGTTGCAGTAGTACCAATCTCTTTGATGTAATCTTGAGAACATGGATTTTGGAGTGAGAAGCTACTTCATCTAAGTCCAGGAACTAAATTTCCTTACCCTATGTTTCTTTCCCTCAAATATGAACTCGGATTTTCTTTCAATCTAGTGGCATTAAACTATTTCTAATCGACAAGGGGTTGTGGATATGCTTTAAGACGAACTCACTACATACCAATCAACATACTCCAGAGCTAGATTTTGATTAGATGACGGTGGCCAACTATTCATGGGGTAAAACTCAAGCTCTGGCTAGAAGGCCCTCTATTTGAAATTATCCAAAATGTCTAAAGATTTGGAGAGCTAACAGGATCCATGGCTACCGACAAAAGGGGATATTTCAAAGAATACAATTGGCCTCCATTGCCAACTTTTTTGTAATTTTCTGTTATTATAGAAGAGAGATATTTTACTACAAACTAAAATAAATCAAGTAAAAAAAAAACTTATAATTACTTCTAACTAAAACAAATCAGGTAAAAAATAACTTCTAATAGGCTTCGCTATAGTTGCAGAACAACATTATCCTCAGCTTATAGTTGCAGAACAAAATTATCCTCAGCTTATAGTTGCAGAACAAGATTATCCTCAACTTAATTGTATCATGGACAAGTGCAAAATATGCTCATATGCATTAATTTAATACCATTTAAACTAAATAGTTAACTGACCTCCCTGTCGATCCAAATGTTTTGTTGTATTGTCTCCGAGCTTCTGTCTTGTACTGTCCTTTGAGGGTACAATTCATGCAAATGTATAAGCTATGAGGTTACCTCCTTGCCTGCAGTCACCTACTACAGATTATGTCATTCTTTGCATGCATGGCCACGATCAACACAACAAGTATTGTACCCCTTGCTAAGAGGCTCATGTGGATTCCAATCATCCACCCATTTGAAAATTTAACCACGTTACTTATAAAGTTAATAGCCTCTCCCTTCCACTAGCACATTAAGAAGTCTAATCAATATGAATCAGTTTTGGTTGAGCCATGAAATTAGTGATGCAAGGAAATATTGGCCTCAATGCTTTCATGAGTTTGCACCTAGGTTTAAGTGATCCAATTGTTAAACAAGTAAGCGATAAAACAGGTCCTGGCCACCCAACATTCTCTACGTTCCACTTAACGAAGCTAAACAATCAATTCCAGGTGTGCCTAGTCAAATCATGATAGCGAGTAGTTTCTAGAAGGTCACTACTTTTGAGTTACATCCCATAACTATAGATAATAGATAGTTTCTGTTGCATTCTCTGATTGTATACATCCCATAACTATAGATAATAGATCAATTGAAATTCTAAGATATCTAGTATATTATGATACATCCAAAATGGGATGGGATGTTGTCAAGAGTGACACAAATAACACCCAATCTTTAAAAAATAAAACATGTGGCAAGTTGAAACAACTCTGCATTTATATCTAGTGGCCAACCTCATCAAAAATATTACATTTCACAAGTCATTGTTGAAGTTGAAAGAGATGAATGTATATTCAGTACCCCTTAAGGGCGCATACCAATGAAAGAAACACATTGAAGCACTTATTATAAACCAAACTAGGTGGGGTAAAGGCTGACTTGGGGTTTTGCATGTAAGTGAAGTGTCATACCCTAATGAAATGCAAGCCAAGTTCCACTCTACTCCTGTAGTATCATTAAGTTGTCTATCATAACACAAGCCACGTTCCACTCAACTTTTGGTGTATCACTAATTTGGCTCTTCTCTTTGGCTATTTTGGGCCCCTTGAATTTATGAACGATTTGCACATGTATGTTCAAAACTGGTTGATCACACAGAGATGGAGAGGAAGAGGAGGGAGAAACACAATAAGCACATATGATCCAAGACCTAGCATCGTAGCAGCCGTGAGACATGAGTACAGGTTATTTTGATTCCTACAGGATCAAAATAAGGTTAGACTAGAAATACATCTAATCATTTATCAAAAGGAAGAAATAGTGGAATGGGAAAAAGAGAAACCTTTATCAAGAAGGAGAGCAGAAGGATTGTTGCAGTGTGAGAAACCGGTAGTTTTCCATGAAATTACAGTAGCATTGGAAAGGGAAATCAACCTAGAATCATATTCTGGTAATTTTTTGTTTTGGGTAGTAGTTTTGACTTAGAGGGATAATTAAATCACCGTGGCCTAATTGTTATTGACACCTAAATTTGATTTATTAGTATTGAAACCATTATAGTTGTCATTCTTATTGTAGGGTAACTGTTTTTTATCCCCATAGCTATAGGAAATATTGATTTTCCCTTCCATAAAGTATATTTTTAATAGATTTTCCCTTCCATAAAGTATTTGTATAATAGACGTTGGAAAGGGCATAAAATATGAAATCAGTACAGTCCTAGAATCCAATTTTTAATCAGAACACAATTTTAACACTTAGATACACTGATGGATATCTCTATCTGAAGTCGTCTATTTATATATTTATCATATCCTAATATGGAATGCACTGTCACAACCATGAAGTTAAAGCCAAGAAACGATGTGCAACCTTTAACAATGAAGGAACAACTCCTTGGCTGGCGTCAGGCAGTGCCCTGATTTCCCAATACCCTGGCTTCGAGCTCTCCAAGGGAAAGTTTTTGTTGCAATCCCCTTGGCATTACCGATACCTGGTCACCCGCATGTCCATTCATACCCCAACTTCATCAATGGCGGCATATGCTTTCAGGGAAGAGACATGGGTACCCATTTTCTTTTGTTTTCTCTATTGTTTGGGGTACTCTTATGAATCTATCGTGCATGTATACTTTAGAAGAGTATTTCGAGATTGCACTTGCCATGGATTTTTGGATATTTCTGCAAAGAAATATATGAGAAAACCATAGTTCTTTTATACTAATTAGATTAGCCAAAAATAGGCATTGACATTGACAACATTCAGTGAAAAAAATGCAAGCTTAAATTTTACTAGTATGAAAAAATAGGTAGAGTACCTATTTTCAAATTATTTTTCTTGCTTCAAAGCTCCAATTGCAGCAGGCACTGGCCTCGTTCAGATGTTAGATGCTGTCTCTTATACACATCTTAGATGTTTCTCCAACTGCGGCAGGCCGAATTTGTTTGTGACAATGAGTTAATTTTTTTCTAACAGAAGAGGGTAGTGGAAAGAATGGAGGCGAAGACGCAGGTAGTGACAAGAATGGAGGTGAAGACGGGGGTTTAACATCAAGGGGATGAAAAAGACATCACAATATCCAAAGAAAACACAACCACAACCAAATTTGTTTGTGACAATGCCATAGCCAAACAAGACATTTCTATAGCTAAATTTGTTTGTGGAAATGCCATAGCCAAAGAATACATCACCACAACCAAATTCATTTTTGAAAAGAGTTAAATTCTAACAGAGGAAATAGCTGGGATAGGAAGGGGGATGCGGAAAAGGCTTCCAGTTGCAGAGGACATGCTTCCATTTCTTGGTTGCTCCTTTTGCTTGAATAACTCGAGGGATCATGCATGCAAATTAAGTTGGTTGGAGAAGCCATAGAAGATGCCAAGGGATCCTGCATCCAAACTACAGCTGGACAGTGCATCTATAGCGGGTGGACACCGCAACAATAAACATAATAATATTTATAATTAACGAAACTTATGATAAATTTAGCTAGAAGAAAATGCTAAGACAAACACTCAAACTAATGATAAGTAATAGTCTAGCATTAATCCACCTTTGAGCAATGCATAAGAAAATATATGCGTGTTAATCCAAGATCTTCATGAATAATATGGGGTTGCGCCTTGAGATGAGGCCAAATAAGACCTCAAAAATTTCTATTGATCAAGAAATATTGTTGATAGTATTTGATAGATACACAAAAAATGCTACACTGAAAAACTTTACATAAATAGCTAAATTATACATCAGAATGTGTGTAAGGGATGGCAAACCGATTTCTATAGTCCCTATTGCCTCAAGGTAGAGACTAATAAGACTCTATTAACAAAATTGAGAAGAAGATAAATTACAATTTGAAAAAGTAAACACTACACTTGTTTTTCATAAATTCGAGAAAAAAAACAACCCAAACATAATAACGAGTACATTGACAAAGTTGGAAAAAAAGATAAATTGCATTATGGAGAAGTAATTACTTATTTTTCACGAATTCAACCCCTTGTTTTTCATAAATTCGAGAAAAAAAACAACCCAAACATAATAACGAGTACATTGACAAAGTTGGAAAAAAAGATAAATTGCATTATGGAGAAGTAATTACTTATTTTTCACGAATTCAACCCAAAAAACAATTTATTCTTGTTTTTCATAAATTCGAGAAAAAAAACAACCCAAACATAATAACGAGTACATTGACAAAGTTGGAAAAAAAGATAAATTGCATTATGGAGAAGTAATTACTTATTTTTCACGAATTCAACCCCAAAAACAATTTATTGTAAGAAAAATATTAATTTAAGGATCACTAAGTTTTTTAATGATATTGAATAAAATAATTGAAATTGATATGAGATTTTAGTGAATTTCAAAGTAATTTTTAACAAAATATAAATTATTAAATTTGAAAAAGTCAAATCAGTGGTATATGGAAATAGCGATTTCAAGGAAGGAAGCTAGTATTACAAATAATTACATCAAACCAAATCCTTTAAAAAGGGAAGGAGAGGAGTTGTTTAAATTGGAGATTTATGAAAAGTTAATAAATAGTTTTTTTTTTTAATGAAATTGTAAAATGCCAAATGTTGAGATTGTAAATTTAAGAAGAATAAGTTTTTTTTAATGATATTGAATAAAATAATTGAAATTGATATGAGATTTCAGTGAATTTCAAAGTAATTTTTAACAAAATATGAATTATTAATTTTGAAAAAGTCAAATCAGTGGTATATGGAATTAGCGATTTCAGGGAAGGAAGCTAGTATCACAAATAATTACATCAAACCAAATCCTTTAAAAAGGGAAGGAGAGGAGATTTGAATATAGCACTAATAACCATCTCATCAGCAACAACTTCAATGGGTGAGGTTAACATAAGGCACATTCATTTTGCTTTTAATTTAATGAACTTCATTAATTGTTAATTAAGTTTATTTAGAATGGTTGAGAAGAATACTTGTTATCCTTCCCATTTAAATTCAATTACCATAAGTAACATGTTGAGTTCATAATTAATATATTGTTGTAATGGTTTGGAGATGTAAAGATCCATTCAAACTAAGAGTTGGAAAAATCTATTTAAATTGTACCCTACTTCAAATACATTAGAGTTAGTGCAAATTCTTCCAAATAAATCAAATACATACCTTGAAGTTGATACAAATTCTAACCTTCACATCATAATGTCAAATGCCTTGAAATTGAATGCAT
The DNA here is from genome assembly GCA_900067695.1 of Picea abies. Classification (NCBI taxonomy): domain Eukaryota; kingdom Viridiplantae; phylum Streptophyta; class Pinopsida; order Pinales; family Pinaceae; genus Picea; species Picea abies. The sequence continues at coordinate 6,243 of CBVK0100543819.1, read as the reverse complement.
AACTTTTGCAAATTAAACTAGAATAAGTCAAAGGCTTCTGTACTTAAAAAGTAGATGACCCATTGAGCTTGCAAAAAGGGCCATCCGGGCCCACCATCATCGCATATCCTATTCATGGACAGTCTGTACACATGGTAAATTCTGAGTTAATCATATGCCAACAACTGAGTCACGAGTGTAGACAAAGTCTGCAAAACAGATCCGAGTATGCTAACTCGGGAGCAAACAGACCCACTTTTCAGGCAAAAAAATATCCTGAATTCGACCATATTTTCAAGGGTAGCCCGAGTTTCGCATGGATCAAAGTTCCATGCATTTCAGAACCTTTCCCCAAAGGTTTTTCCCCATTTAAAACCAACCCAGATGCTCAGAAAATCGACCAAAGTTCTGGATTGGCCGGAAATTTAAAACTGCACCGCGAGAGGACCTACCGGAAAGGTAACTCGAGAGGGAAGATTTCTCCCGAGTTATCCCACTCCAAACATATCCAGTGCTTGTCAAGAGTCTGAGACGATACTCTGTCTTACATGGCAGTTCATGTCACACATAAACTCCCCAGCCTTTGGACTTCACGAAGCGTTGTTTTGGCTCCATGTCGACCTCGCGCCACATCAGTCTTTTCCAAATCTACAACCAGTCTTTTTATAATTATAAATCGACGACCCCCGGTTGTTTTGGCTCCATGTCGACCTCGCGCCACATCAGTCTTTTCCAAATCTACAACCAGTCTTTTTATAATTATAAATCGACGACCCCCGATTGGGTAATGCGAAAATGAAGGTCAAAATGTTTATGTTAATGTAATTAACATTAACATTAAGACAAAGGATGCATAAATTAGAGGTTAGAGGTGTCACGGGTAGTTTGTAGCTTAAGGTTTTGCAAGTGAATGATGTAGAAAGTAGTATACTAATATAAATCCATCCTAATCCTGGATCTAATAAGCACTAAAAGAAATTAAAAGAAATAGAGACAAGATGTTACCACTAGAATTTGAGTTGTGTATTTATACACAATTTAAGTAGGGCATCCTCCCAAACGGGGTTATGGACCCACATAAGTAGGGAACACTCTCAAAGAGGGTGATTATGCCTACATATCAAATTTGACTAAGTTGACCTTAACCATAAGTTAGTAATATTACAATAAATGATGACCTTATCCATAATTAATACCTAACAAAATGCATTATTGACACAATATAAGATGGTTGTGGCCACATGTGAAGATTATACCATTCTCAACACTTGTCCATTAAGTTGAACAAGAGGCCACAAATATAAATGACAAATGATTAATTCATATGTGAATGGGTTTATAGAGAATCAATTCAATACAAGGTTGACCAAAGATGAAAAACGAATGAAAATGAGTTTATGGATTCCCAACTCTAATACCATTGTGAGTGGATTTATGGACACTTAACTCAGAGAGGTTGGTTGTATCCAAGATATAATAGTGAATTGGTTTATGGATATACAACTCAAAGTAAATTTGGCACTATTCACAACACCAACCCTCAATTTGAACATGAGGTATTGAAGAGAAAACATTACATCACAACTCCCCCCCTTAATGTTGAACATGGGCCATATAGTGAAGATATAACCCCCCTGAATGCCATATCTCCAACACTAAAATAGTTACACAACTTGCTACAGGTAGCCTTTGGCAGAGATATAAAAGAAAGATCCATTGAAACATGTTGATTTGTTGAAACTACAAAGGGTTGCACAAGTTGGATTTGATTGCAAAGTTGTTGCATTACTACATCTAAAAAGTATCACCATCATCGCATGGAAGGAAGAGGTCCACTGAAATATGTTAATAGTCATCTGTAGGATCATCTGTAAACAATAATGAGATAGATTGCATACCTACAAATAAAAACTACATCAAATACACTGACAAAGTACTTATCTTCCCCATGAGAAAAAGTGGTTATAGACTTGAAAACGTTATTGTAACCTCTCAAGACACCCAATGTGCATATCAAGGCCCCCTTTTTTAGAGTATTGACCCCATTTCTAGTTGCCTAAAGTGTTCCTTTTATGTTGTTAGAGCAACGTTGAAGCTCCAGTGTAGGTTGATCATGCTAACGCCCTTCTATATTTGTATCTTCAGCCCCACAATTAATGGATTTATTTAATTTAGGAAAATGTTATTACAATCTATTTAACTAGTTTGATGATGATATCTTCTTCGCCATGAACACAACCTATGAAGTTTCCCACACCCTCTTAAGTGGGGCAGAACCCGAAATAAAAATATCCCTGGCAATTTTAGAGAACTAAAAAAGACTTATTATTCCTTGAACATGCTAACTTCTAATCCTACAAAATATTATGTCAAACTAAATATTTCTAAGGAGCGCCCTCCTCTTATTGTATTACCCATTTTCTAGTAAAGATCACCCATTATGCTCCTTTTATTGTATTACCCATTTTCTAGTAAAGATCACCCATTATGCTCTTATATCAAGGAGCCTTGACCCCTCTTAAATCTTTGGTAATGTGCAAACTTCCCATGCCACGAAGGCAACCCTTTTCCCCCTTCTACGTGGCTCACATGAAGCTTTAAAGAATTTACTTGTTGGAAGGTAACAAGTAGTTCCAATTATTAGAATCATGTCAATAGTTGTAACCCTTCCCATAAAAAGAATATCACGATAACTCCAAACCTGATTCTTCTTCTTAAACTTCGCCATGATCCACTACGATTTATCAACAAGTGAAATCTACAGACCAAAGGGGATTCCCAAGTACCACATGAGTTCTCTAAGCCCAATAAAATTTCACTTGATTCAATGAATGAAGATGGGCATATTAGCCAACAAGAAAAGCTTTAATTTTCTCCACACCAACAATGAGTCCAATTACTTATGCAAAAGTGTTGAAGCATAAAAGATTACCCTCCACAGATTTTTAAGTCATCTCTGGAATTGACATTGATTCATCAACAATGTAAACATTGTAAACATTGAGATGTTGATTATGTCTAGGTAATTATATAACTTTGATTTTCCCTTACCTCCTTGCAGTCTCCCATAAACAAAGGGCATACATTGTAGTCACATAAAGATAGAGAACAAGTGGAAAACCTTGTTGAATAGAATGTTGTGACAGAATAGAGTTAGAGAACACACTATTCACACTAACTCTAGCCAAATCCATCTTAAAAGGGATGTCATTTCCCAATAAAAAAGAGAGCCAAATCCCAAAAAATTCAACATGTTTAGGAAGAATTCCCATTTAATTCAATCATATGCTTTATTAAATTCAAACTTCAAAAAGAACACCTTCTGACTAGATAGTTGTACAACATAAATCATAAATAACTATTTCCCTTAGAGATCCCAATGGTAGTCTCATAGAGAATGAGCTAGTAATCCAACATATTTTCCATCAAACACTTCCAAAGGATATTCACTTTGGTTGAATCTAATCCTCTCTGAGATGTTTTTATGGTGTTAGTTAAACAAACAGTCCTGAATCTAATCCTCTCTTAGATGTTTTTATGGTGCTAGTTAAACAGACATTCCCCTAGAAGGTTGTTCCTTGGGAATTTGTTTATTTCAATGGAAATTATTGAGTTAGATGAGCTAGAGGAAAACATGTGGGAGCTTAATAAAGTGTATGGGCCTGATGTTCTTTCGATGGAATTTTGGAAGACACTATGGTATGTGACCAACATTGAAAATATGCAATTGTGTCAATAAGTGATGCATAGTGGTGGTATGGGTGAGATGGTAATTGTTGATCTTATCAAACTTATCCATAAAGGGGTCAAAATGTATTTGGTGTGAGTATTACATTTAATTACTCTACTTTCTCCGACAAGTTTCCTACAAATGATCTAACTAGGAAGATGATGTCTTTGACACAGACGATTATTATTATTAATAAAATAAATTATTGTCCATAAATTTTCAAAACTATTTTGTTTGTAGATTATTTTAATGATAAACTAACATGATCAATATATTAAATTCATCTTCTAATTTTTTACCAAACTTGTAATATAACATTTTTATACCAACTTTTATATTTTTTAAATCACTAAAAAAAATGATTGATAAAATTACTAAAATTAAATGTTTGTTGAACTCCCCATACATACATGCATATATTATAATGTCATAATATGTACATACATATTATAATTTCAGAACTTCCTCCTTTAACCATATATGAACATCCACAAGCATAGACACAACTTGATCATACAATCCTATGCATGCATTTTATGTAAAAAATAATATTATGCTTTTCTATCCTATTTTCACCAATAATATATCCTTGGAAACCATAAGATGAGATACGATACAGAAAAAACACAATCCAAATATATGTCAGCATCACACTAATATAAATTGAGCAGGGTAGAAAGATATGAACACACTTACATAACCTGCATAAGAACACATACGACCTAGAATTTAATTAAAACCTTTAGAAAGATAAAAAACCATACAAAACTTTTAAGGTAATTGCAACAAACGATCAACAACGATTGCCAATGCGGTGTCCATAACAATCATATCATGCAAACCAATTGTATAAAACATGTTCGGTATATTGTACAAAACATGTTAAGTAAAAGAAGTAGAAGATGAGCAACCATTGTTGATAGGGTGCTCATAACAATCTACAAACCAAATATAGAATTACAATTACAAAGGATGATAGAAAATCAATAATATACATATATTTTTGTGAATTTAGAAAATCAATAATATTGGTAAAATTGTTGTTAAAATAATGTGGAATGTATATATATCTTAAAGTTATGCCTCTCGAAGTTTGTATGTAAATGTTATGCTTCTTGCAAGTTGATCTAGCGTGTTGACCACCATGGTATGACATGATGCCACATCAACCCCTATTACTCATGCATATGGGGCTAGCCACATATGTAATTTCAAGAATATTCTAGAAGGTCGAAAATCCTATCACAATTGAGGGTTAAGTCAAAAACCTACCCCTAGATGGCTATTGGGCTATGTTAAATACCGAGCCACTAGGAGGAGAAGGGGTTCCATTATATGTTATTGTATTTTGTTCCATAGAAAAGCAGAACAACTGGGAGTGGGAAATTAAAGAGCATAACAGAGGGAGATAATGTTTTGTAGCAACCTAACAGGCCACAGGTCTTAGGTAACTCCATAGAGAGTGCCTTCTCCTTTGTACTTGCATTATTTCCATACCAAAGAAAAGAGAGCAGAGCAGCCTCACCTACTTGCATTATTTCCATACCAAAGAAAAGAGAGCAGAGCAGCCTCACCTTATAACTCGTTTTTCTACCGTGAGGGTTTCCCACAACAAATCCTTGTGTCATTTTGTGGCTGGTGTGTGATTATATTTTACTGTTCTCTATTTTCCGCATTTTATATTTCATATAAGCAGAAAATCAGTCACTAAATGTTCTAGAAATCTAAAGGAATTTAACCATCATAAGTAGTTTTCAGTTTTGTTTATCACATATGTTGTGACAAACTGTTCCAGTGGAATATCCACAACAATTTACATATCAGTGACTCTCACCAACAAATACAACTCCTTTAAACTCCTCAATTTCCTTAGATTAAAGGGGAGGTGAAGTTCTTAAAAAGTGACTTTATATCAATGCTTCAACATAAATAAAATAGCCAATGACTATATTGAGTGCCACAAGGATTTGCAGTTTTCCCTAATCATCCAAGTGTCACCTAGAAGAGGGATCTTCCATGGAAGAAAGTAATGAATAAGTGAAACTCACCTTGAAACCATGCTAAAAAACTTTAGCAACTTGACATCACCAGAAAACATGCCCAATTTTTCACTTTCGCTCAAAACAAAAGTAACATTTGTCATGAAGTTTTTCTATAATTCCAAATAAACTAACAACACTTCAACCAATGTGCCATCGAATCCTCCAACCCCCAACTTTTATTTAAGAGAGGGACAAGGTCAAAAGTGTGCCTTACCATATTATATAGAGCCTTAAGTCTTATAGATGTAAACAAATTTCCCAATCCTCCCTCATCAACTTTTTTAGAATAACTTGGACCCATGCAATTGCATTTTCAAAAGACAATCACTAGGTATTATGTGCAACATCTCCTCTAAAACAAATTTATCTACAACAATGATATTTTAGTCTTGGTTAAGGGCATGCCAAGTATGTGTAATGTCCCTTTCCAAATAGGAGCTCCAGAGAGGAGGCTTAATGGTATAAACCGCCCCGTTAGACTATAGCCAGGGC
>CBVK0100543818.1:0-17310 GCA_900067695.1 Picea abies | reverse complement strand
ACCTTAAATCATGAGAGATGGACATTCTGATTAGTCCACGTGCTTCGTCATTCCTATTAGCCCATTTGACTTTCTTATCAACATCAATAGGTTCTTTTTCCTTTCCCAAGGTAATTTGGTACACGCCTTTACTTAATAAATCCTCCATATGAGATTTCCATTGGAAGTAGTTGGAGCTGGTAAACAAAAGATTATTGGAAGAAGCCATAGATAATATGGATTTTAAAAACTAAAATTGATGATTTGGATGGAAAGATCTCAAAAAATTAGGCGGTTTTAAAAAACACGGCACTGAAAATGGATTTCAAATGTGAAAGTTATGCCCTTTTAAAAAAAGGCATAAACGATAACCAAATGACCACGTGGTGGTGTAAGTTGCTTTAAGAAGTGACCCACTTTTATAAAAAGAATTCGTGATCATTTTTACAATGAAATTACTTTATAAAAGAAAAGCTGCATGCAAAATAAATAACTCTAAAATAAAATATTAAAACTATTTATAGTGATTCACTTTTATACTTGAAGTGAAATACACTTTACAATTTTAGCATGAATTTAAAAAAAAAACAAAAGAGAGACTTGAACTCAAGACCTCTTACTTAATAAGACAACTTTTAACCAAATGGTATAACAAAACATATTGTAATGTTCAAAAAGAGGATTGGGGGTGATGGTGGTGCTGTTGTTGTTGAAGATAGCCTTGGAGAGTGTGTTAAACAAAAAATCTATTCACACAAGAAAAAAATTTCACTTCTCCATGACAACAAGGGTTAGATCTCGGTTAGCTTACCCAGAGGATGCACATTTTCCTATCTGATTCTGATTTTCCGAGATCACACAGGGTGCGGGGAAAAGAGCATACACAGATATAAAAGATTAGCAACCCATAAATAAATAATATAAAACCAAAATAATACTCTACAAAAATTTTTAAAAAATGCGTATGCAGGCTTTATACCTCCGGATCGGACTGAAATGGTTGTATCTTGGGAAAACATAAACCTTTTCGAGTGAAACGAAAAGTGTTTCTGAATGAAATGAGCACTCCAGATGCAATGGAATAGTCCTCTCATCCCATAAATGTATGAAAATGATAGAAAATGGAGATGTGACAACTCGGCTTCACGATCTCGATCTACAACATGAGCGAGTCTTCAAACATGATCTGATACCATGTTCGAAAACATACGTATTCCAGTAGAGGACGAACACCTTCAGTAACCACTCACATAACTAGACCAAAGATCAACACACCGATGTTTTCACGTGGTAAAATCCCTACAGGGAAACATCCATGGCCCTAGCCAATGCGACCACTTGGAGCAGTTTATTAATGCAAAAGAAAAAGATTACAGAGAGATTTTCCAAGAGATTTTCAAACAATCGATCATCGGAAAATGACCCTCTATGCTCTTTAAATAAAGATCATGGACCAATCGGGTGTTAATCCATGGATCAATGGTCGTTAAGATCGAGGAGAATATGAATCGTAGGATCACTCTATGTCGGGAACATATCATGACCTTCGGATTTCCTAACTACAAATGCATACTAATGCATACTAAAGAAACTCACTAAGAAACACACTTTTACCTAACGACTCATTAGACCAAGTAGATCTTTGCAATATTTGTTGTCTTGTGTGTAGTCTTTACTAGAATACGATGTGCAGCCTTGGTCAATTTTTCCACCACTACCATGATGGAATCATGTTGCTTCACTATTCTGGGAAGATTTGTAATAAAATAACGACACATTAGACCAAGTAGATATTAACTAACTCCTAAGTGTCTAAATTTCATAACATGATGGTGGGATGGTACAACTTCATGATGAATCTCCTCTCAACATAGTTGGTCATGGTAGAGTTTTGATCAGATTCCTTAATGGTAGAGTAAAGGGGATCAATAGAGTTTTACACATTTTAGGTTTGGCATGAAACCTAGTATAAGTAAGCACACTTAATGATGGGGGTGTGCAGGTTATTTTCTCTAACAAAGGTTGTAAGATGGTCCAAGGAGTGATGGTACTCACTAAGGGTGTTTGTGTGAGCACTATGTTCCAGCTTGATGCATGCACTATTGAGTGTAATAGTTCTTTTATTATTGTAGTAGAGAGATCTATAGGATCTACAACTTCACAACCAAAACCTCCTAAACAAGCCCTTACTTCAAAAAGCAAGTAACATGTGGATAAGACATTGATATGGCACTAAAGATTGGGCCATATAGGTGAGAAGGGCCTTTAGGGCTTGAAAAACAAAAATCTTGTAGATGGATTGAATGATTGTGCTCTTGAATTTGATTTTTGCATGCATTGCATATATGGAAAATAGAATTGTGTTCAATTTTATTCTAGTTCTCACAAATCTTTTGGGTTGTTGGACTAATCCATTCTGATGTATTTGGTCCAGTTAAGTTTCCTTCAATTTCTAAGGATTTGTATTATGTGTCATTTGTTGATGATTATTTTAGAAGGACATGGGTATATTTTCTTAGAGCTAAGTCTAAGGTTTTAAGTTGGTTTAAGGAGCTTAAAGCTCTCTTGGAAAATTAGAGTGGTAGGAAGATTAAGGTGTTGAGGACTGATAATGGTGGTGAGTTTTGATCTGCAGAGTTTGATAAGTTTTGTAAGAAGAATCACATTGAAAGACATAAGACAACTCCATATACCCCTCATTATAATGGATTTGTAGAATGAAAGACTATAATGTTGATGGAGAGAGCTAGGAGTATGCTTAATGGAGTCGACTTAGAGAAGAAGTTCTATGCATAAGTGGTTTCTACTGCATGTGACTTGATTAATAGGTCTTCCACATCAAATCTTGTGGATAAGACCCCTATGGATATCTAGATGGGAAAGAATCCCTCACTTCAACATCTTTGTGTTTTTAGTTGTGAGGCATATGCTCTTGTGCATAAGGACAAGTGGTCAAAGTTGGATAACAAGGCTATGAAATTTATCTTCATTGGTTATGGCATTGGTGTGAAAGGGTACGGGATTTGGGATCACGTGGCTTGAAAATTTTGTATAGTAGGAATGTTATTTTCAGAGAAGTTAAGTCTTCTCACATAGTGGTGCAACTAGAAGAGGATGAGAAGAAGTCATCGGTTCATCTACCACCCAAGACCGAGAAAGTTGAACAAAAAAATGAATAGGAATTTCATGATGAACCTAATGAGAAGGAGGATTTAGAGAGATTAGAAGGGGAGGAAGAAACTCAAACTCAAACTTTAAAGAGGTCCACTTAGCAAAGAAGGCAACTAGATAGGTATAATTATAATCCAGACCTAATTTCAAATGTATATTTTCTTTATTTGCTAACACTGATGAGCCTAGAACTGTAAAAGGGGCAATGGAGATGGAAGATAAGGAGTCCTAGAGATTGGCCATGGATGCACTTAGAAATAATGATACATGGGACTTGGTTCCATTCCTTGATGGACAAAAATCCATTGGATGTAAATGGGGGTTCAAAAAGAAGATCAATAAATTAGATGATAATGTTGAAAAACACAAGGCAAGGTTGGTTGTAAAAGGATATTCCTAGGTTGAGGGGATAAACTTTGGTGTCATATTTTCCCTAGTTGCTTAGTTAACATCTATTAGTTTCCTATTATATATTGCAACAACTTTTGATTTAGAGATATAATAGATGGATGCGAAAATAACATCCTACATGGTGACTTGAAGGAGGAGATTTATATGACACACGCAGAGGACTATGTTGGAAAAGGTAAAGAGTCATTGGTTTGCATGTTAAAAAAGGTCTTTATATGGTCTAAACTAGTTTCCCAAAATGTGTTACCAAAAGTTTGATTATTTTGTGTTGGGATTGGGATTTTATAGATCAAAATCAAATCATTGTGTGTATTACAAACACGATTGGGTTCATTTCCTTGTTATCATTCTATATGTAGATGATACGGTATTCTTTGGTAACAATAAGGATGTGATTTGTGATTTGAAGTCTCAACTTTCAACACAATTTGATATGAAGGACTTGGAGGCTGCAAAATGTATCTTAGGAATGGTTTTCATGAGAGATAGAGAAAATAGAAAGCTTTTGTTGAGCCAAAGTAAGTATGTAAACTTTGTGCTAGAATGTTTTCAAATGGCAAATAGACCATTCAGTGTTATGATTTTTGTGGGAACTAAGCTTTTAGTTGAGCAGTTCCATACGACACCTGCAAAGATGGAGGATATGGTTTTTGTTCCTTATTCTAGTGCAGTTGGTAGTTTGATGTATATTATGGTTTGTACTAGACCAAACATTTCTCAAGTAGAGGGAGTCTTGAGTTGATTCATGGCTAATATTTTACATGAACATAGGGCCATAATGAAGAGGGTCTTCAGGTATTTGTGAGGTAATTTTAAATATTCCATTTGCTATCATAGTGATGTTTCAGGGGACCCACACTCAATAGATATACAAGGTTATGTGGAATCTCATTGGGTAGGGGATGTTGATAGAAGGAAATATACAAGCAGATACATGTTTCAAATGTTTGGTGGAGTAGTAATTTGGATGAGAAAGTGACAAGATGTGGTTGAATTGTCCACTACAAAGACAAAGTACATGGCAACTACTCATGCTTGTAAGGAGGCCATTTGGATTATGAATTTTTGTTAAGATGTAGGGCTAATTTAGAGAGCTATTACTTCAATGTGATAGTAACAGTGCCATTTGTTTGGCTAAGAACCCAACCTTTCATGCAAAGACAAAGCATATAGATATCTAGTAGCATTTCTTTAGGGACATGGTAGAGGGTGGAAATGCGATACTAGAGAAAGTTGACACTTTGCAGAATGTTGCAGATGCATTGAATAACCCAATGAGTATATGTAGATTCAAGTGGTGCTATGAGTCTATGGGCCTTATGGCCACTAGCAATTAGCTCACAATTTGATGCATCCTCCGTTATATTCTTGCAAGGTATATAATAAGTGGGATAATTTTGTTACAGGAGTGTCATACACCTTGCAATATTGTAGTGGAGCAGGTGATGATTATTGAGTAGTAGAAGTGAATAAATGCAGAGTAGTGGCAAGGAATAAATGTTGAACATTAACAAGGAATAAATGCTAACTAGTGGCAGGGAATAAATGCAAAGCACTAGTAGACAATGAATGCTACACAACAACAATTGATCAATTACTTGTTCGTGGTTTCCAATATTTATAATTGGAAAACCATAAATGCTTTATGGTTTTTTTTCATATTTATTTAGTTCTAGGATTGGAGGGGAAAAAGTAAGTTTTATCTTATTGTTATGTTGTCAAAATTTCTCTAGAGTTATGCTACTATCGAACACTCTTGTTGAGAGCGTAGAAACTATGTATTTTAACCATTTAGTTGTTGAATGCTACATTGAGTGTGCTTTAGAGTGTGGGGTTTTTCTCTTGGAAGGGTTTTCCCAGGGATATCATGCTACTAATGGTTTGTTGTTTATTTCATTTGTTTGCAATTGTTATGTTTTAAGTTTCTACACATTATTCTCTCATGGATTAGTGTAGAAAGTGTATCTTGCACCTTTGCTTCCTTTCATGTTGGTTTACATATATTCTTGTTCCCCTATCTCCATATCATTGAGGAGTTGATGCAACATATCCTCTTTTTTTGGTTCTTTGTTCCTTGAATTTATAGACAACCTCTAATGGGATGCTCGAGATTGAGCATCTTTATGTAGACAAACTCCAATTGGATACTCCTTATCATGTCACTTTCAGCCTCAAGGATGACAATTTGCTACTTTAATTGAACCAAAGAACTCATGATAGAAGCAATTTGAGAAACTATTTGTTGTTCATTATCATGCACCTTAGATGTAACAATAAATATAGAGGTCATATTACTTTGGATCATTTCCTCATGTGTGTGTAATAATCTCTCGATCTCTTGCAATTCTATAAAGTCCATGTACATTATTACATAGACAACTACTCTAAGATGAAGGATTGGAGCCAAGCAAGCCAATAAAGCCACATAACCAAACCCAAGATTACTTCAACCAAGACAACAAAAAATACAAGAGTACTAGTCCAAAAACCTCAATACCTAGACCAAGGGATTAAAGTCTGAACACATAACTTGAAGATTACATAAAGAGTAACCATGTTCCCATAAGGGTAGTCCACCCAAAGACAAGATTCCTTCCTTAAATTGACTAAACCAAAAGAACCAAAATTCGAAGCACACTGATTATGTAAAAATTATATCTTCACAAAACCAAAAACAACAAACAATATAACTAATATATAAACAAATCTTCTTGTATTCACCAACCCAATAATGGAAACCAACCTGAAGATCACGACTATGACCTTCTTAGACCTCGTACTTCATATCAACTTTATCCCACCTCGCATAGGATATAAAACCACCTAACATTTAAACCTCCAATTCTCTATAAGCCAAACATGTGTGAGAGGGGCTCAAGTTTCATCATATTTATAACATTGCTTTCATAATACAATTGTCATGTGACTGACATATGACTTATTACTTTACTTTTACAAAAACTTTTTATCCATAAATAACCTAAATAAGTGGGTGATCAAATTCATACAATAAAAATAACTAATTGAATGATCAAAATTCATATAATAAAAATAAATATTTTTTAATATCCTAAAAAGGTAACCAACAAAAACTCTTTATCCATAGATAACCTAAATAACTGGGTAATCAAATTCATATAATAAAAATAAATATTTTTTAATATCCTAAAAAGGTAACAAACTTCGTGTGAAGATATTAATTAACATGTTTTCTTTACTAAATAAATAAATACTTTCTAGAATTTACATGGAAGATTATACAAAAGGATTTGGGTTCAAACTTTTAATTTTGCACATTTTATATGGACAAAGTGTTTGGTAAATAAGAAAAAAGTTGTTTATATTACATATATGAAATATATATATATATATATATATATATAATCTGATACCCATTAGCTAAACCTTAGCCTTTTCATGTTATGTTCTTTATTTATTGTGTGCTTGATCCCCTACTCTGTAGATCACCCTTCACCTCCTTTTATTGAAACAATATATAATCTGATACCCATTAGCTAAACCTTAGCCTTTTCATGTTATGTTCTTTATTTATTGTGTGCTTGATCCCCTACTCTGTAGATCACCCTTCACCTCCTTTTATTGAAACAATAACATTCTAGGCCTTGGTCGCTTCCCTCAAAATTTTTTTCTCATAAACAATTGTCTTCCAAGTTTATCACAACAACTAAGCAAATTCCTGAAGTCAAACTTCCTGTGGCTGCTCCTCATAATGCTTTGCTTCTTGTTGTAACATGGTTCATTGGTTAATTTACTAGTATTTGGCCCTCTCCAAAATCAAGGGATGTTTACATGCAAAAAAAAATTGGATGGCCATGATCTGAGATTTCTTATTATTTGTGTGGCACGAGATTTTAAGCTTTTCTATTTGAATTGAAAGAAGATCATGGACTCATCTTCATAAATGACTCAGATTTCATGGGGTTGAGGAAAATGCATCTAAATAGATGGATCCCATATTTTGACCCTGAAGTAGATTTTCCATGAGCAATGCTAATGTGGTTGCGCTTGCCTCATTTTCCTTTGCATTGATGTAATGATGATTCATTAAGAGCCATTGATAATACTTTGGGGAAATGCATATATAAATTTGAACCTAGACCAAGAATGTTGAATGTGCAAGGATATGTATGGAAGTGGGTCTGGAAAAAGGGTTATCAGAAGTAATAACATAAAACTTGGACACTTGAATCATGTGCAAAAACTGGATTGTGAGCAGTTGTCATTCAAGTGTAAATCATGCCAGGAATATGGCCATTTCACTCATGATTGTAAAAGACAACTCCATTGCAAGCTCCAACTAAAAAGGATGAACAATGGAAAACAATGAAAAATATTACAGGTCCAAGTCAAGCCACTCCTTCAATAGCTAATACTCAAAAGGAAAATATGGTCCCCTCCTCAAATCGATTCAAAATCCTTTCACAATTTGAAGTAGAACCCTCAACAATAGCATAGTCCATGTTCAAAATGTGACTGTTCCTCTTTAGTGTATTTTCATCCCACAATCCTTTGTGCCTCCTATTTATACATATTCTCAAGTGGAATCTATGTTAACACCTAAGAGTGGTCACACTCTAGAAATGCATGAAGAAACAAAATTATCTCTAGAAAATTCATATCCTCAATCTAGTGGGGTTCTCACAAGAAAAAGGCACAATAATAGTAGGAAGAAGAGGACCAAGATGAGGAGTGCCTTCCAAGGAAACTAGGAAGAAAACCAGTTAAGGAAAAGATAGAGGAAACAACTAACAAGGAAAATTTTTGGGGATCTAGAGTACAATTAAAAGCTAGTTAGGGGTAGGATCTAAATTTTCTCTATATAAAAATTCCAGGAAAGCATGTGCCATGAGAGGTCCAATCAAGCCATTGCTCTAAGCACTCAATTGTGAAATAATGTAATAGTCTCCTAGAATAGTAAGGGAATGGGAAACAAGTATCAATATGAAACTTTAAGAGATCTAATTAAATATAACAATCTAACCATTCTCCTCAAGAGACAAAGATAGGAGATGGAGAAGATGGACAAAACTAGAGGATCCCCTTGTTACATATGGGATGCAAAGCCAAGAGCAATAAAAATTACACTGAAAAATGGGCTAAGAAGCACTACCTTGACCCATCAACTGAAAGGAAGGAGTTGCTCTATCAACTTGTAGACCTACAAGATCATCTTGAAGTACAAGAGATTATGCTGCAACATCTATTTGAGGAGAGAGTCTTTTGTGGAAACTTACACTCATCTCAAAGGAGGGAGGAAGAGCACCATAGGATCAAGTCTGGGAGTCTATGGCTCAAAGAAAGGGATATAATACATCATTTTCCCATAAATAATCAAAATAAAAAATCTCACCAGATCAAGAATAATGTTAGATAAATTTTCAAGGGGAAAAGAAGGAGGACTTCATTTACTTTAGGGAGCTCTACTCAGTTGATGAAGACACAGATCCAACAATGTATCAAATTAAGATATTTTTTGTTTTGTTTTTAAATTATTATTTTTTTAAGAAACTTTTTCAGCTTCTTGGCAAAAAATTTGGTTAGAATTTTGTAAGATGCGTTACACAAAGAAATAGGTCAAAATCTAGAGATTGATGAGGCATTGGATTCTTCAGGGATTAAAGTAACAAAAAATGAATTTGTCCATAAAAAAATGTGCTTTATAACATGTTCAATAAAAATGAATGGAAAACTATCTGGAAATTCTTCACCTAGTATCAAAAGCAGATAATTTGGAACTCGATAAGGAGATTGAAGAAGACTACGATGTTGTAGCTACAATCTAGAGTTTAGACCTAGACAAAGCTCTTGGTCCAGATAGTTTTTCCATTCATTTTTATTGAACATGTTATAAAGCACATTTTTTTATGGATGTTGAGTTGGTCAAGAATAAAACCCACATCGATAGGGAGTACAAATTCATTTTTTGTTACTTTAATCCCTGAAGAATCCAATGCCTCATCATTCTCTAGACTTTGACCTATTTCTTTGTGTAACGCATCTTACAAAATTCTAACCAAATTTATTGCCAAGAAGCTGAAAAAGTTCCTCCCAAATATAATATTTGAAAACCAAGGCAACTTTGTTTAGAAATAACGCATGATAGACAATATTTTGCTAGTATAGGAGGCAATCCATTTGAGTAAAAACAATAAAGAAAAATGAATGATAATAAAGATATAAATGGCTAATGCTTTTGACTAAGTACACAATTCTTTCTTATTTTATGTCCTAAGTAAGTTTGGTTTTGGAGACTCCTTCATAAGCTATATTAAGGCATGCATTGGATGCCCTTGGATAGCTCCATTGGTTAATGGTAGGCCCACCTCCTTCTTCCAAAGTAGAAGAGGTTTGAGGCAAGGGTGCCCTCTTTTCCCTCTTCTCTACATTATAATGGCTGATTCCCTTAGTGGAAGACTAGAATAAGAAAGAATAGATGACAATCTTCAAGGAATATTTATTGTTCAAAGTGTTAATGAAATCAACCATTCCCAATTTCTTGATGACACCCTTTTTTTTGAGCTGCATCAATTATTATAGCTCAATGATTTAAGTTGGTTTTGGATTAATTCATGAATGCTTCAGGAGGTTGTATAAACAAAAGAAAAAACAATGTATAAATATGAAATTCCTCTCCTTTGCTATTACACTTTATAGCTAGCATTTTAGAGTTTCCTTGCGCGGTAAAATGGTCATCTTTTAAGTATTTGAGGATGCCTATTGTTCATAGCTATCCTAAGGAAGTGGAATGGTAGCACATCATTACGGAAATCTAAAAGAAAATATCATAATGGGGGGTGTAGTGGCTAAATCTAACTAGAAGGGTAATCCTATTCAAATCTATTCTTTCTAAATGCCCTTGTTCTAAGCTTCAACTTTGCTCACGCCAACTAGGATAATGCAACAAATTGGAAGAGATATTCAAAAAAATTGATGGCAAGGAGGTAAAAGAAATTCCAAGAAATTTCATTTAATTAACTTGGGTACCACAAGAGCACGATTGGATCATGGAGGTATAGAAATTAAAGATCCAAAAATCATGAATCTAGAAATGGGAGAAAATATCTTATGGAGATTCGTGATGGGCAAGAAATCTTGGTCAAATTTTGTAATTCATAAGAAATATTTGCAAGCTAATTGACTTCGAATCCTAGATATGTCATTTCTAGAGGTAAAAGGGTCGTCTATATGGAAGTTATGCAAAGCATTGGCTCACTTCATACAAGGAAATCTTCCTCGGGTCCAAAATTTGCAGTTGGGATGAGCGAACTCTAGGAAGGCCTTCATTGAACCAACTTCATGAACCTAATGATCTTAAAGATTAGATGCAGGGTTAGAAAATATGCTTGGTGGGTGACATGGTAGAATGGAATCATTTGATATCTAGATTATAGAAAAGCTAGAAGAGTATGAATCTACTATAACAACTAACTGATTAGTAGAATACCCTATTGTGTAAGTTGCATGGAGCAATCCCATTAAGTAGAAAAGCACAAGACAACAAGGGATGGAGAAATCAAGGTGATTCTTACATAGTAAAACGAGGGTGTAATTTAAAGATAGTACGGTAACTACAATTATCAAGATCTGCAATTTGTAAATCAGTTTGGGGAGGGGATTGTTTGCCAAAACTAAAAATATTCTACTATATAACGGACCATGGGAAGGTTTTGACAACACAAATTTTGAAAAAAAAAAGGAATGTGAGGATCATCATGGTGTCATTTCCATGTTAAGGAGGAGGAAACATCTATACACTTATTCCTGAAATGTAAATACACTCATAGAGATTGGGAAATAACATTTTCAAAAATAAGAAATTAGATTGTAATGCCTCAGTATTGGAAGGAGATGTTTTAGCTATGGAACAAAAATATCAAGAACATTTGTGAACAATCCTCTCTTGAAAAGAGTTTGGATGGCAACCCCTAAATTTTTGAGTTGAAAGATTTGGTTGGATAGAAACAAAGGAATCTTCCATCAAGAAGTTATGCCTTTGCAAATGGTTGCAACATAATCTCATGGACTTCTTTTTGAAATAATTTGGTTTAAAGGGGTGAAAGATCAAAATATATCATCCCTAGAAGCATAGGAGTACATATGTGATAGATCTACTATATACCTTATTAATTCCTAACATAGCATCTGAGGTATCATACAAAGTATATGCAAGGCTCATGAATTAGTTAGTTAGTTGGACAATTTAACCATGACTTTATCATCTATCTAGAAATCCAATTATATTTGATTGAAAAACAAGAAACACAACTGATGATTTATACTTGTAGGTTATGTAGCATGAGACTTGTAGCAATGAACCATTGACTAATAAATGACAAAATTGGTATTTTCTGCAACACACACATCAAACTATAAATAGAACTTATGAAAACAATTTAACTTCTAGAAACATTGAAGCAATCAGATATAGAAAAAATATATACGACATATAAACATAGATAGAGAATGAAAAACAACACTGGTGTCCTCCAGAGTGGGCCCTTCCTCTATGGAGCAAGGTGTGGAGGAAGTGATATGAGAAGTCTTTAGTCACCAATTTAATCATTAATCCTTTATTGATAACAATGCTTTTCTCAATTGACATGATCTTTAAATTGATTGTTCATCTTGCATTGTTATGTAGATAGCTTCACTCTAACTAGAATCTTTACTTATGAAATTAATTTGCATAACCCATTCACATAAGTAAATTGCGAGAATTAAAGAGGAGATCAAAGAGAACAAAATTACACAAATACACCAAAACTTGATAATGGAGTTCACCAGACACCCTGGCTACGTCTTCGGGTCTGCTTCTCATGGAGTGGCATTTTCATTAAATCAAAAAAATTGACAAAATTACATGAACATATCCAACTTTTAGAAATGACTCTCAATTATGCTGCTCAGATCTAGTTCTAGTCAACACCATTGCGTCCTCCTTAGAATTCTGATAAAAAATTACTATACACATGATTGTGTTATGTTTTGGGCTTCCCTCATTACAGACAAGCCTCTTGGGCATGAAAATTGTCTCTTCCCAATGGTAAAATCCCCCTTGGTTATATACCGAAGGGTGAATACTTCAAGTCTTCCTTCACCCACATTTAATGGGATTTGGTATCATTTGATTTTGGGAATAAAACATACAAAATATGAACTTTAATACATATATGGTCCAACCAAACAAATTAATTGGTTAACCATAACAATATATCTCAACAACCATATATGGTTTTTCCCCAATAATATACGGCCTATGCAACGGAAATCCCATAATTAAAAATCCCATATATATTTCATACCCATTTAAAAAAATTGTCAAAGCCATTAAAAGTGAAGAATCATATCATATGGATGGATTATGAATCTTTGAAGAGCAACCTTGTTAATAATATCCTTCTTATACTTGATTACTAGATGAAACTTTTGTAGAACACCCATCCACCTGAAGTGTCGTGACTGTTGTAGCTTGGTCTGTGGCTGCAAACACTGTAATGGTTGATGATTTGTATGAATGATTGTTTCATTTCCCATTAAGTAATGCTTCCATTTCTTTACACTTTATACCAATGCATACAATTCCTAATCATATGTTGGATAGTTAATCACAACTTGAGTGAAAGTATCAGAATGATAACATATAGGTTTATCTCGTTGCATCAAGACTGCACCCATGGCATATTCACTTGCATCATTTTGAATCTCAAATGAATGTTGTAGATCTGGCAATTCCAGAAATGGTGCGATGCTTATCTTTTCCTTCAATTTCTCAAAGGATTTTCTTTGCTTGTCTCCTCATTGAAATATTTGTTTATCACTTGTTAATTCATGTAGAGGTGTTGCTATGTATGAGAAATTAGCAATGAATTTTGTTTAGTATTGTACTACTCCTAAGAAGCTCCTTACTTCGATGGCAGTAGTTGGATTGGGCCATTTCACAATTAATTCTACTTTTGTAGGATCTATCTTTAACTGAACATTCCCTACAATGTAACCCAGATATACCAGAGAATTTTTGTCAAATTCACACTTAGATAACTTGATATACAACTTCTCTTTCTTCAAGATTTCAAGCACTGTCTTGACATGATTTATATGATATTCCCATCTTAGACCAAATATCAATATGTCATCTAAATGGATAATAAAAAAATCATCTATGTAAGCTATGAACACATCATTCATCACTCTCATCAAAGTTGACAGTGTGTTACATAACCCAAATGGCATAACCAACCATTTGAACAAGCCTTACTTGGTATTGAAAGCAGTTTTCCATCTGTCACCTTCTACAATTTTGATCCAATGGTAACCACTTCTCAAGTCCAACTTAGTGAAGTACACAACATTCTCTAATTGATCTAACAGATCATCAATTCTAGGAAGAGGATAACAATTCTTTACTGTAATCTAGTTCAGGGCTTGAAAATCAATACACATCCTCCACGTGCCATCTTTCTTTGGAACTAATACAATAGTAGAACCACATGGAGAGGAGATTGGTTTGATGATTCCTTTATCAAGCAACTCTTGAACTTGCTTCTTGATTTCTACATTCTCGATCACTGATGACCTGTACATTCCAATGTTTGGAAGAGGAGCATCTTGTTGCAAATGTATTTCATGTTCAACCTCTCTTTTCGGAGGCAACCTTGTAGGTTCCTGAAATAAATCATCATAATTAGATATGATGTTGATCAATTCATGTTTATGATTTGGATCACAACCTACTAAAGCATCTGTTATATCTTCTTCTTTCTATTTTATTATCATGAGAACAAAAGATTAACTTGCACTCATGAGTCTCTTCATTTTCCATGTTCTCACTAAAGAAACATTAGTTTTGAAGCGATAAGCTCTGACAATATATTCAACCCCATCCTTGAGAAGGTGATAATTTTTTCTTCTCGGTAGAAAAAAACCTTCCTGTCAAACATATATGGACTACCCAAGACAATGTCACAAATGTTCAAGAGGCACAACATCTAACTCAACCTTGTCAAAGAACTTAGTTGTAATTGCAAAATTGATCTTACACTATTTCATCACTTGCATCTTAGCATCATCACACACCCAACCTAATGGATATGGATTTTGTGAGGTGTCATATTCAATCCCAACTTCTTAACAATTGCTTCAGATATTAGATTAACTTGAGATCCATTGTCAAATAAAGTATCTACCTTTGTATGCTTGACTGTAACTCTGACATGAAAAATCTTGCTCCTTTTCTTCTAATCAATATCACTTTCCATCTTGGAAGATTGAACTGAAGAAATTGAATTGATAGCTGATATATATTTGATTCCTATGGCCATGATATTGGATTCATCTTCAGAATAGGACCTTAGACCCTGATGAGTTGATGCATGTTCAGTCTTCTACTTCCCTTTATCCTTGAATTTATTCGGTCGTAATTATGGATGTAGCTTCCAACACTGTGATTCCTCATGTCCCTTTCTCTTACAGTGGGAACATGTAGGTATTCCCTCATCTTGATTCACAGTGGATCTTTTCTTACTATTCCATTTACCTTTCGATTTCTTCTCGAACTTGAATGTCTTCTTATCTTCGCTTGCATGCTTACCCTTACTAGCCTCTAGATGTGTAGCTTGTACTGACACCTTATCAATGTTAGTAGGGATAAACATTATAATAGTGTGACAAAGATACACGTGCATGCCACTAATGTACTTTAGAAGAGTTTCATGAGTATACAACGAAATTCCTAGGGGTAATACCTTCTTTTTGAATTCTTGTGTATATGTATGAATATTATGGCCTTTACCCTGTCTTAGATGCTGCCACTCAATCATTGTTGTTTGTGTATGTGTCGGTGGATAGAATTGTTTTCTTATAGCCTTAGTAAACCCAAGAATATATTACTTTTCCCTTTTGAGCGAGATCAACTTCCATCTTACTCTTCCACCATATTAAGGCAGTGCCACTTAGTCGAAGAGAAACTAACTGTAACTTTGCATCCTCGTCCATAATTCTTTGAACCCTACAATATACTTATATTTTATTGATCCGATTGTCCAATTTCTCAGCATTCAATTCTCCAACATACGTCAACAACTCGAAATTAACATCCAATTTTAATAAAGGTAGATTATGGTCAGTATTATTTGAGGACTTCTTCAATGAGAATAATGTTTACTTGCATCAAAAGAAATCGATGATGATGATGAGGAAGGGGAAGGGAGCTTTGAAGATTCTCTGCTTGCAAGCCTTTGAATTATTCATTCTAACTCATCTATTGTTTCTTTTATGGATTGAAGCATAGCTATGATCTCTTCATGGCTCATGGGTTGACCTTCTTCTTCTCCTTTTTCAAAAACCATCTTATGTCATTGAAATCTCTTTTCAATTTCGGACTTATAACTTCTAAGTTGTCCTTTTCCAAGTTTGATTTTGGCTCTTGTAAGCATCCACTTGCAAAATACTTGTCAAACCTCGCTCTGATACCAACTTGATCTGAAAAATCCTTAGATTCCAATAATTTTAAATACACATAAACACCTACTTGATATTCGAAATAATATGATCACTTGACTGTTTTCCAAATTACATGTGAATAACTTATCTAACCAAATCCAATTTAATGATAAATGACTTGCAAATAATTGAACTTGAAATGAACAACAACAATATAATCACATACACAAGTTGGAAAAAAAAACGGAGTTCACCCAATTTGGGCTACCTCTCCCGGTCGACTTCCAATAGAGACTTCTTTTATTAATGCTCAAATGCTTGTGTTTTACAATGACCTTTTCACATGTTGCTCAAATGTAGAAACGTAGTGCACCGTTAAATTCCTGGCGAAAAATCATGCAAAATTGATATAAAATACTTGAAATTTCATCAAGGTACCCCTCGGCACGCTTTACTGTGCAGCCTCATAAACTTGTGTACCCTCAAGCATGAATTTTGAGACCACTCTGCATTAAATTATATCTTTACAGAGTTCACCCAATTTGGGCTACCTCTTCGTGTCCACTTCCAATAGAGATTTCTTTTATTAATGCTCAAATGCTTGTGTTTTACAATGACTTTTTCACATGTTGCTCAAATGTAGAAACATAGTGCACCGTTAAATTCCTGGCGAAAAATCATGCAAAATTGATATAAAATACTTGAAATTTCGTTAAGGTACCCCTCGACATGCTTTACTATGCAGCCTCATAAACTTGTGTACCCTCAAGCATGAATTTTGAGACCACTCTGCATTAAATTATATCTGTGTACCCTCAAGCATGAATTTTGAGACCACTCTGCATTAAATTATATCGTTTGCCTTAGGGTGCGCACCATTAAATAGGGTGCCCCTTCTAACCAAATCCTGAAATTATTGGTCATAGATTAAATATAGTTGATTGGTTTTGTAACCAAATCCAAACTATAGTCGAATTGGTTAAGACGTTGGTGTTATTTATTGTAAGTCGGGGGTTCAAGCCCCACCAACCATACTATATAATCCTTTTGGTTACAACGACTTGGCATATGGTTAAAACCGTAGTATATAAACTCTGCGTGAATCTTTGGAATATATATATAACATGTGATTATAAAAACTCCCGTGCAAAAGTCGTGATAGCTCTTGTTTTGGTTGCATGGTATATACATAGACCAAGGGTCGAGGGCTTAGGCCCTAGACCCTTTCACCGCCCATATAAAACTTTGTTCAACTTTAAATATATAATATGCCATATAGATATCAAGTGA
>CBVK0100543817.1:0-17310 GCA_900067695.1 Picea abies | reverse complement strand
GCGTATGTGCTCCGAGGAGTGCGACTGCGCCAGGTTTGGTATCAGAGCTAATATCTCTTTGCTTCTGTAGTAGAGAAGAAGTAAATTCACCATGCCATCGAGGAGAGAAAGACAGTCACTTGATCCAGAGGATAGGGATGTGCGAAGAAGGGGCAGGCAAGTAGAAAATCCAGAAATGGAGAGACAGATGAGAGATCTCAGAGCAAGACTCAGAGACATGGAGACAGCGCAAAGACGCACAGCTAGTGCAGGGGATCTTAGTGATTCCAAGAGAAAAGTTGAGGCTGAACGTGAGGAGGAAGTTGCAGCCAAGGATGTAGCAAATGAACGCCTAATTAAAGCTATTGCCAGGATGGGTGCAAAGGCGAAGATGGATATTCCAGTTTACGAGGGAAATCTAGATGCATAAGAGATTCTAGATTGGATTAGATCTCTTGACACATACTTCGATTATGAATATGTCGAAGAGGATAAGAAGGTCAAGCATGCTGTCACGAGATTGAAAGGACATGCAACATTATGGTGGGATGAGCTACAAGCCGACAGATGCTGCAAAGGCAAGCAGAAGATTAAGAGTTGGGATCGAATGATCGCAAATATGAAGGCGAATTTCATCCTGAGAGAGTACCAAATTACTCTGTTCAGGAGGATGCAGAACCTGAGACAGAAGCTGATGACAGTGAAATAATACACTGAGGAATTCTATCGACTGAACATCAGAGCAGGTCATTGGGAGAGCGATGATGAGAAGGTTGCTAGATATCTGAATGGTCTAAGATACGACATTCAGGATGAGTTAAGCATGGTTACCATCCGAACGATGGAGGATGATTATTAGATGACTCTGAAAGCTGAGGAGAAGCTGAGCTGTAAGAAAGGTCAGAGGGGCCGAGGCAAGAGCCAGCCCAGAGGAAAAGCGGTTGCCCATGACAAATACCAGAAGCCCAAGGAGGAATGGAAGAAACCTCTGGGTAAATTTGAGAGAGGTGGGACCTCAAAGAGAGGGCCATACGTTGAACAGAGAGGGAATCATACAGAGCAGAGGGGAGATTATGCTGATGCAAACACTTTTCCTCATACTAGAGGTAGAGGAAGAGGCAGAGGTGGAGTCATCACATGCTTCACGTGTGGAAAGAATGGACACAAGTCTTACGAGTGTCCAGAGAAAAAGAAGGACACTGGAGAAGCTCACATCACCGAAGAATAGAGGCACTATGTCAAGGCAGAAGACGCTGAAGGCAGAAGATCTCTTATGATGCGAAAAGTCCTTTTGACACCCAAGAAGGAGGTGGAAAGTTCAGTTCAAAGGACTAGACTTTTCAGAACAACTTGTAAGACCAAGGATAGGGTGTGCAAGGTCATCATAGATAGTGGTAGCATGGATAATCTCGTTTCAACCGAGATGGTAGAGAAGCTGGAGCTGGATATGACTGATCATCTGAGCCCATACAGAGTTTCGTGGCTACAGAAAGGACACCAGGTAACTATTACTAAACAATGCTTGGTTGAGTTTAAAATAGGAGGATATAATGATAAGATTTTATGTGATGTTATTCCTATGGATGTATGTCATTTATTGCTGGGTAGACCATGGAAATATGATAGAAATGTGATTCATGATGGGAAAATGAACACATACACCTTGGAGAAGAAGGGGAGGGAAGATATGTTACTTCCAATAAAAGATAAAGAGGTGAAGTCGGAAGTAAGAAACATAGTACTTCTCATGAGTGGGAAAGAGCTTCTTACAAAGGTGAAGAAGAAAGAAGATCCACAATTCTTTGTGGTCAAAAAGTCGAGGATTGTTCTAACTAGCACAAGAGTGGATGATTTACCAGATGAAGTTTAGGAACTGCTGGAAGAGTTCGCTGACATCATAGTGGACGAATTACCTCGTTCGTTGCCACCGATGAGGAGTGTGAGTCATCATATAGACCTCATACCAGGAGATAGTTTGTCGAATAAAGCCATGTACAGGATGACACCGCAAAAGAATGAAGAGGTTAAGAAGCAGGTCCAAGAATTGTTGGACAAAGGGTTAGTCAGAGAAAGTTTGAGCCCGTGTGCTGTTCCGATAGTACTCAGTTCGAAAAAGGATGGAGGATGGAGAATGTGTATCGACTCAAGGGAAATCAACAAAATAACCATCAGGTACAAGTTCCCATTGCCGAGGATGGATGATCTGATGGATTTCCTGAGTGGGGCAAAGTATTTTTCAAAGATAGATTTGAAGAGTGGATACCACCAGATTCGCATGAGAGAAGGCGATGAATGGAAGACAACATTCAAGACAAACGAAGTTTTGTATGAATGGCTTGTTATACCGTTTGGTTTGACGAATGCACCAAGTACCTTTATGAGGTTGATGAATGAAGTCTTGAGGGAATTCATCGGGAAGTTCATCATCGTATATTTGGATGACATACTGATTTACAGTAAATCAGAGGCTGAACACCTGAAGCATATGGCCATTGTGATGAAGAAGCTACAGTAGGAGAAGTTGTTGATTAATATGAAGAAGTCCTCATTTATGAAGACAAAGCTCATTTACTTGGGTTTTTTTATTTTGGATAATGAGTTGAGGATGGATCAAGATAAAGTGGAGGTAATTAAGAATTGGCCATCACCGAGAAATGTATTTGAGGTGAGAAGTTTTCATGGTTTAGCTAGTTTCTACCGGAAATTCATCAGGAATTTTAGTGGAATTAGTGCAGCGATGGTGGATACAGTGAAGAAGCGGGATAAGTCTTTTCACTGGACAGTAGAGGCTGAGAAGAGCTTCAATCTGTTGAAGCAGAAGATCATGGAACAACTGGTTTTGGTGTTGCTGGATTTCCTGAAGATGTTTCAAGTGAAATGTGATGCAAGTGGGTTTACCATAGGAGCAGTCTTGAGTCAAGAAGACAGACCGATTGCATACTTCAGCGAGAAGCTAGATGAAGCGAAACTAAAGTACTCCACATATGATAAAGAATTTTATGCTATCATATAGGCGTTGAAGAAGTGGAGGCATTACTTGATCCCGAAGATTTGTATTGTACAGTGATAGCCACGCATTGCAGTTTGTGACTCAACAGGAGAAGTTGAATCATAAACATGTAAAATGGGTAGAGTATATGAAGAATTTCACATTCGTGATTAATATTTTGGGTACTGCTAACAAAGTGGTTGATGCTTTGAGTAGGAAGTGTTTGTTGTTGCAGGAATTTCGAGTCAAAACCTTGGGTTTTGATAATCTTAGGAACATGTAAGCAGGTGATGCAGATTTTGGAGAAGCGTATGAAGTAGATGAGAATATATTTCTCAGAGACAAAAGTCCTTGGATAGATTATATGATCCAGGAAGGATTTTTTTTCAGAGGCAATCAACTATGTATCCCGAAATGTTCCATGAGGGAGAACCTGTTGAAGGAGAAACACAGCGGAGGCCTAACAAGACACTTTGGCCATGACAAAACATTTGCGAAGCTGAGCGAGTCATACTTTTGGCCAGGAATGCAAGAAGATGTCAAGAGTTTCATTGACAGATGCCGAATTTGCCAACATTCGAAGGGGAGAAAGAAGAATGTAGGATTTTATCAGCCATTGCCCATACCAGAGAGGCCATGGGAGGTGATAAGCATGGATTTTGTATTGTGGCTGCCAAGGATGCAAAGAAGATTTGATTCAATATTTGTTGTAGTGGAAAGGTTTTCTAAAATGGCACACTTCATCCCATGCCAGAAGACTAACGATGTGACACACATCACAAATCTGTTTTTCAAGGAGGTCATTCGACTTCATGGATTGCCAAAAAGCATAGTTTCAGACAGAGACACTAAATTCATAGGGAATTTTTGGAGGACCTTATGGAAAAAGCTGGGAACTAACTTGATGTTTAGTTCTGCTTATCATCCTCATATGGATGGACAAACAGAAGTGGTAAACAAAAGTCTAGGAGACTTGCTGAGAAGCTTGGTGACAGAGCACCACAGCAGTTGGGACAATATATTACCACAGGTAGAGTTTTCATATAATGATTCAGTGAATCGGAGTACAGGGAAGAGTCCATTTCATATTGTGTATGGTATGTAGCCGAGAGGATTTTATGATTTAAGGGATTCAGAACAAACTACTACTAGCAGTGCTAGTGCAGAAGAGTTCGCAGAGGTGATGAAGGAACTTCACAGCAGGGTGAAGGAGTGGTTACTGAAATCAAACTAGGAGTACAAGTGCAGAATGGATCAACATCGGAGACAACTTCAGTTTGAAGTTGGTGATCTAGTTCTAGAACATTTGAGGAAAGAAAGGTTCCTGAGGGGAACATACAATAAATTGAAAATGAAGAAAATCGGGCCATGCAAGGTCTTGAGAAAATTCGGAGAAAATGCTTATGAGATTGAGTTGTCGGATGGCATTGGAATATATTCAATATTCAATATCATAGATTTATACCGATAGAGGGCTAGAGAAGCAGAGACTGGAGCTGAGGATCCAGTAATCCAGTGGATGAAACAATTGCCAGTTGCAAAAAAGCCGCAGATGGAATGCATACTGGACAAGAGAGTGGGTAAGAAGACCAGGAGGAAGGAATACTATGAATATCTGGTCAAATGGAAGGGCCATCCATTGGAATATGCCAGCTAGGAGAGTGAGGCAGTGATACAAAAGCATGGACAAACCTTGCAGGAGCTCATGAGAAGGATCCCATGAAAGTTTTCAAGCCGAGGAGTATGATGCAGGAGCATTGCCAACACGTCAAGCGAGCTAGTGCGGAAGCGAAGGATAGCTGGACAAGCCATCACAAATTTTGAAAATGCTTTGGAACTGTTGTGCAGATCTTAAATGAGTCATTTAAGAAGAGGCCCCTTTATATATTGTAATGGACCTTGAGCAGATAGCTCTCTTCCTTTAGTATATAGTTGACATTTAATATAGTTAATGCTGGTAGATAGGATTTTAATTTTAGATTTGATAGCTTTAGATTCCAAGAGGGAAAATGGATATAGACACCCTCATTGTATCATTGTAACATAAGCCTAAGAATAAGCCTGAGTCTGAGCCTAATATTGAAGAAACAGAAGAGCATGCAAGGAATTGTATGAAGAACAACCATGTACAAATATTTGAATTAATAGAAGAACTTTGATTCAAATTCATGGTTTGTGTTGTTCTCTGTGTATTGATGTTGTGCTCATGAATGTTTTCTTCCTATTATACATTTTATTTTATATGTTGTGTATATGATTTCAGGGTTGAGTTGGAATCTGAGAGGGGAAAAGAATGAGTTTCAATTGTTTCTCTAATTGAGCCAGAGGATTCCTGCAAGGAGTGCAGTCGAATTGTCCGCAAGGAGTGTGTTGACAGAAGGGTTCAATTAGAGATAGCTTTTGTTCTCATTTCCTCGAAGGTGCAGTTAGGCACAGTGCCGTGCAAGGAGTGCGCATGCCAGATAAAAAAGTCTCAGGGTTGCGAACCTGAGTGAAGTGTTAAAAGACTGCTGCTGCAAGGTGTGCATAGAGTTGAAAGAGACTTCAACACTTAGATGTCATTGAAGGGTTGCCGCAAGGAGTGCATGCAAGAGGTTTCCAAGAAGACTAAAGTTGTGGAAAAGATCAGGAGGAGTAGGCCTTCGAATTCATTGAAGGATAAGCGTAGGGAAGCTGCTATTCAGAGTCGGAGGGTTGCATCGCAGGTTGGCAAACAGGTGAATGAGTTTTGTGGGGAGATACTTCTTCATTTCGTGGATTGCATAAGGAAGAACGGATGGTCAAAATCCTCTGAGGAGATTTCGCAAAGTTCCGAGGGCCGTTAGATATTGCGGAGGTGTAAGGAGGTTACGGAAAGAAGGTTTGAAAGTTTTACAGCTCAAGAAGGGAAGAGTCATCGATCCAGGTCACAAGGACCGTCGGATCTACACGTGATATTGTGTATCGGGGGTTTGTGAGTCGAAGCTCCAAATTTGTGCAACAAGAATTGCGATATCACGATCCGCAATATCCCAACGAGTCCAGAACCATTCATTGCTGAGGATGCATGTCAAGAGATCCAAGGAAGTCAGGGATCAGAGAATCGATGGTTTTTTGAACAAAGAAATCTTGCCTCTTGGAGTCGCAATCCACAATATTCCGACGGTGACATAACCAGTCTGGGGTTGCAGGAGTTAGTGGAAGAAAGGTGGCGAAATATCGGGGATCGAGAAAAGGCAAGTCTCGAATCCATTGACATCAAGACTCACGATCCTGCGAATTCTGAAATCCTGATAGAAGTGACGGGAGGTGGAAGAGACAGTTCACGCATGCATCAGATTTTCGTTGCATCGGTATTGGGAGTCAGTAAATCAAAATACTCGAGCTCACGAGTTGCGAAAACCCAACAAAGCAGAAAACCCGACAGGGGAAGTTAAATTCAGCATTGACTTGCCATCGGGTCTCGAGGATTCGAGAGCCCAGCGATCAATAGTGAACTTACGAAGCCGCAAGTTTTGATCCTCCGATAAGTAAGGAAAGGAGGATCACGCCGAAGAGAATCTGTGGGGTGCAGATTTCCTGATAGGGAAATAGAAGAACCTTAGAGTTCTTCAGGCCAAGAAGAAGAAGATCCTGTGAGAGAGGACGTGCTCTGAGGAGTGCGGTTGCGCCAAATTGAGACAAGTTGCGAGGGATTTAAGCGCTTAGAAGCACCCCGGGGGAGGAACCATATGGACGGTGGAGACACTTAGTGGAAGAAGTGTTGAAGTTGCGAGAATCGTTGGATCTTGCAGAGCAATGAGGAGATTAAGGATGAGTGTCTTCCAACACTTTAAGGCATTGAATTTCACTATTTTAGAGTTCGGGGTTTGGTGCGGTAAGAGATTTTGGAGTCGTTGCATCATGGATTCCCGGTTTGCGAAATTGCGCCAGCCGTCAGATCTAGAGAATGGTGGCCTAAGAGTGGCTGGATCAACGATACGTGCATAGAGTGAGTCCCTAGGAGGTGCACAAGAAAAAGTATCTGGGTCGTCAGATCTAGCACCAAGGACCAATAGTCGTGGATCTGGAAGGAGGTGAGAGGGGTTTAATCCTCTTAATAGTAGAGGGAAGAGTACTCATCAAGTCTCGAAAGCATCAGGACCATTCATCAAGGGGACACGTGGTGAGTGGTCAAGGTTCGGGGAAAACCCTGAAAGGTTCTCTGAAGGGGTAGTATTTCAACATTTCAGGATCCAGGAGGTTGAAGGACCAAGAACCGTTTGCAACCAGAATCACGAAATCACAAATTATGAAGGCTGGTAGCACTTTGTCACTAAGCCCTTTTTGGTGTTTCAGATACCAGGAGTTGGAAGGACAAGGATCCTGGGATAGCTCAGATGTAGGAGTCCTGAAACCCCAAAATGTGAAAGGTGTGTTGGCTCAGAATAGAAAAGAGCACCGAAATTTGAGCGCGTGCATAGGTTTTCTCAAGGCCTTCGCTAGAGGAAAAAGGGACCTATGGATTCATTCAAAGGGTTCCAGCAGGAGCCCAAAGAGCCATTTCAGCTCAGGGAAAAGAGGGATACAGAGACCGGGAGGTCAATGGACCCTACTAAGGTATTGGGTCTGCGTCAAGTGGTATCAGAGCCACTTTCTGTCTATCGACTGCAGGTAGAGGGAGGCAGAGTAGATAAAGAAAATACTTTGATACACACCATCAAGTGGTATCAAAGAAAGTTTTTGTCTGTAGATTTCAGACAAAAGAGAAAGAGGAAACCATTACTTTGTTCGTAGACAAAGGAGAGATGGTGGGAAAAATTCTGGTAACATCAAGTGGAATCAGAAGTAGAGATTCATCTATATACAATAGGTGAAAGAAGGAGGGTGTTAAAGCTTTGTGGTGATTGTTCCAAGGTGTGCAACAAATGATAGACAACCAGGCGAGCTGTAGGAGGACATGGATATGCTCTCAGACATAGAGTGATCCATATGCTTTCTAGGAGGGCAGGTGAAAGATGGAAATGGCTACTGAAGGCCATGAGCGTGGTGGGAGAGGAGACCACCAACAGATGAATAAAGAAGAGATTGACAAAGAACTCACTGAGATAAGGGCGATAATGGAACAATTGACATTGAAGATGCAGCAGGAGGCAAAAGCACCCTGTAGGTATGAATGGCCTCTGAACATGAAAGCTAAATGGCTTGTTAAAAATTTGTTGGCTAGGAAACAACAACAAGAATTTAGGAAGTGGCTGAGGTATGATGAAAGCCTCAGTGACATAGAGTTGGTTTGCATCTGTGAGCCAGAAGTCGAAGAAACCCTCAGTGATGAGGAAGAGGGATCAATTTCATATCTCATAAACTGCCAAGAGGGCAGGGATGAATTTTCAAATTGCCAGATGGGCAATGAAATGAGATCATTGGAGGATCTCATAGACTGTCAAGAGGAAAACCATGGAAATTCATATTTCCAGGTGGGAAATGGTATGAGATTAACAGAGGATCTCATAAACTGTTAGGTGGCAGAGGTGAACTTTCAAGTTGTCAGGTGGGCAATGGAAAGAGATCAGTGGAAGGTCTCACGTACTGCCAGGGGAGCAGTGGTGGAATTTTAGAATGCCAAGTGGGTAGTGAGATGGGATCAGATGATCTCATAGACTACGAAGTGGGAAATAGAAAATTCCCAAATTGCTAGGTGGGTAGGGGAAAAGAAGTGAGACTGTCTGAAAGTTTCATGAACTTAGAGGAGAGTTTAGATCAGCAAGTAGTGTTGACAGGAGAGAATAAAAAGAGAATTCTGATCATTGGAGGAATAGAGGTGTTCCTACCAAGAAAGCCAGTTGAGGCCACAGAATGTGTTGTGGATGCAACAATAGCAGGAGGACAACCAACAAAAATTGTTGTGGAGAAAGAAATGGAGCAGACACTGACATTTTCCCAGGAAGTAGAAGATGAGAATTCAACAGAATGGCTCAAAATTTTCAGCCAGGAAGTTGGACAAGAAATCACTGTAGTACTGGAAGCTGGAGAAGCAGAAGAAGAAGAAGAAGAGAAAGCAGACATCATGGATTTTTCTAACCTATGTGAAGAATTGGAAGCCCTAGAAAGGAGGTGATGGTGCAAAGTTTGCACATCCAACAGGCTAATTTGGAAGGAGGTAGCAGAACATACCAACCTAGGGAGAAGCTGGAAGAAGCTGGAAGTATGCCAGGAGGAGAAATGGCAGCAGCAAAACTGCCACAAGAAGAAGTTGAGCAACAGTTAAGTGAGGATCCTGCAGAGCTGGAGTTTGTAGCATAGTGTCCAATCAGTGCCACAAAGAGAGATAAAGATAGTAAGGGAGATTGAGAAGACATGCCCATTGAGAAGACATAAGTGCATCAAAGAGGACTACATACAAAGATCCAGCCACTACAACAGCTAGATGAGGTAATTGAAAAAATCAGAAGGCTGATGTTGAGTTCAGCAGCAGAGACTACCAACAATGAGAAGCTGAGCATAAGGGAGTCTGCAAGAGAAGTAGGGCAGCAACAACAATAACAATGAAGGAGAGGAGAAGATGGACAACTCCAAGGGAAAGTTTGGGATCTAGGTGGATTTCAACACTATAGAAGAGGAGCTCATGAGTAGGCTCATGATTTTTCCAGGTGAAGAGTATGATGCAAAAGCATCCCTCAATGTCAGTAGTGTGCCAGCTAGCCAGCACATCCAGCATGCATTTAATGGAGAAAGAAAGAGGCACAACCCTCTCAATTTTGAAATTTGAAATTTCAATAAATGTTGTAAGAATTTTAATGCCAGACCATGCCTTTGTACAGGTAGTGGTTGAGGTTTCCTTTAATGGTTTCCTGCAACAAGCCCAGGATGTAGTCAATACTGGGCATCCATTTATGTAATGTAGTCCTAGGAACTGCTCTATGATAGCGATAACACGGAGGAAGTGGATGAGGATAAGCTCAAGAGAGCCCTTTTTTGTAGGGAGTCTCTAAGAAATTAGAGTAGAGAGTTAGGAGGAGAGATAGGAGCAGAGAGGTCTTGAGAGAGAGAGTTGAGACTTGTTGTAGTCCAACCTTTGTAAACATTTGTATTGACATACATACTAATAGAAAATTAGTTTTTCCTGCACACTACATGTTTGATGTTTACATGGTTTTTTTTGCATTTCATGTTTTAAATGCATAATTGGTGAAGCATTGCATAAGTTTCAATTTCTTCTTGTCTTGGATTTTCTGAGTGCAAGGAGTGCACATAGACCGGAAGGTGTGTGTTGACAGAGGTGAGACAGCCTTAGGAAATCTCAAGAGGGATAGCGTTGAACCTTCATGAGTAAAGGTGCAAGGAGTGCATAGGAAGGAACTCAGTTTCGAGTTCAGGGAAGACATAACTACCGAAGGTTATGTAGAGTTCTACTAAGAGGGAATTGAGCGAGTGAACAGAGTGCACTAGAGAACTCTATTTTGAGTTCTGAAGAAAGGAAAGTGTCGAAGAGAATACACTCATAGAGTTGTTGAATACTCTGTAGGCTTTGCAAGGTGTGCATCGAGAAGAATAACGCTAGGTGGGCTTAGGGAAGTTTCTTTCCAAGAAAACTTCTCAAATATGATTTTAGCGAAATACTCAGTAGCACCAAGACTGTGAGAGAGTGGACTTTTCCTAATCCCATAAGCTCAAAAGAGAAAGTGCGAGAGGAACGTGCATAGAGAAAACCTTTGAAAGTTTATGAGTTGACAAAGCTTAGGAGGGGGAGTGTTTCTATAATGTAGATGAGACCCAAAGGAACGAGGCTCACAAGGGAAGCATCGAAGGTTGAGACCTTCGAGAGTCAAAATTCTTCCAATGGAAGGGAAGAGGCACAAGCTCAGGAGGATGAGCATAGCCTGTTGGATCAACACTGGGAGGAAAGATCTAGACCGTGGAATCTACATCAAGGAACACACGAGGAGAGAGTGCAAGGAAGACAGATATGAACCGTTAGATCTAGTGCCAATACCCGATGACCATTGGATCAGGAGAAGGTGCATAGATTTAACCTCTATGAGGTCGCGTAGGAGAGTAACTGAAACAAACAGTGGAGACACTTCATGGAGAAGTGCCAAAATCTCTAGAACCCTAGAATCGCACCAAGTTGTGAGGGATTTAAGTGCTTAGAAGCACCCTGGGGGAGGAACCATATGAATGGTGGAGACACTTCGTGGAAGAAGTTCCTAAGTTGCAAGAATCATTGGATCTTGCAGAGTAGCGAGGTGATTAAGGACGAGTGTCTTCCAACACTCTAAGGCATTGAATTTCACTATTTCAGAGTTCAGGGTTTGGAGGGGAAAGGGATTTTGGAGTCCCTGCATTGCGAACTCCTGATTCGTGAAATCATGCCAGCCGTTAGATCTGGAGCGCGGTGGCCTGAGAGATATTGGCTCAAGGATACATGCACAGGGTGATTCTCTGGGAGGTGCACACACAAAAGGATCTGGGTTGTCAGGTTTAGCACCAATGACCGATAGCTATCAGATCTGGAAGGAGGTGCGAGGGGTTTAATCCTCGTAATAGTAGAGGGAAGAGGATTCGTCAAGTCCCAAAAGAATCTAGAATGTTCATCAAGGGGACACGTCGTGGGTGGTCAAGGTTCGGGGAAAACCCTGAAAGGTTCTCTCAAGGGTTAGTATTTTGGCATTTCGGGACCCGGGAGGTTGAAGGACCAAGAACTATCTGCAACTGGAATCACAAAATCATAAATTTTGAAGGCCGATAACACTTTGTCGTTAATCCCTTTTTGGCATTTTGGATACTAGGATTTGGAAGGACAAGGATCCTAGGATAGCTCGCATGTAGGAGTCCCGAAACACTGAAACACGAAAGGTGTGTTGGTTCAAAACAGAGAAGAGTGCCGAAAGATGAGCGCGTGCATAGGTTTTCTCAAGGCCTATTCCAGAGGACAAAGGGACCTGTGGATTCATTTAAAGGGTTTGAGCAGGAGCCTGAAGACCCATTTTGGCTCAGGGAAAAGAGTGATCCAGAGACCAAGAGGTTAGTAGACCCTGCTGAGGTAGGGGGTCTACATCAAGTGGTATCAGAGCCACTTTCTGTCTATAGACTGTAGGCAGAGGGAAGTAGAGTAGAAAAATAAAATACTTTGATACACACCATCAGGTGGTATTAGAGAAGATTTTTGTCTTTAGATTTCAAAAAAAAGAAAAAGAGGAGACCGTTACTTTGTTCACAGACAAAGGAGAGATTGTGGGGAAATTCTGGTAACATCAAGTGGAATCAAAAGTAGATATTCATCTGTATACAACAGGTGAAAGAAGTAGGGTGTTAAATCTCTGTGGTGACTGTTGCAAGGTGTGCAACAAATGATAGACAACCAGGTGATCTGTAGGAGGACATGGAGATGCTCTTAGACGTAGAGTGATCCATACGCTTACAAGGAGGGTAGGTGAAAGATGGAAATGGATACTGAAGGCCATGCACATGGTGGAAGAGGAGACCACCACCAGATGAATAATGCAGATATTGACAAAGAACTTTTTGAGATAAGGAAGAGAATGGAATAGCTGACATTGAAGATGCAATAGGAGGAAAAAGTACCCTGGAGGTACAAATGGCCTCTGAACAGGAAAGCCAAATGGCTTGTTCAAAATTTGTTGGCTAGGAAACAACAACAAGAGTTGAGGAAGCGGCTGAGGTATGATGAAAGCCTCAGTGACACAGAGTTGGTTTGCATCTGTGAGCCAGAAGTCAGAGAAACCCTCAGTGATGAGGAAGAGGGATCGATTTCAGATCTCATAAACTACCAGGAGGGCAAGGATGAATTTTCAAATTTCCAGGTGGGAAATGAAATGAGATCATTGGAGGATCTCATAGACTGTCAAGAGGACAACCATGGAAATTCATATTGCCAGGTGGGTAATGGTATGAGATTAACAGAGGATCTCATAAACTGCCAGGTGGGTAGAGGTGAACTTTCAAGTTTCCAGGTGGGAAATGGAAAGAGGTCAGTGGAATGTCTCATGTACTTCCAGGGGAGTAGTGGTGAAAGTTCATATTGTGAAGTGGGCAGTGAGATGGGATTAGACTATCTCATAGACTACCAAGTGGGCAACAGAAAATTCCCAAATTGCCAGGTGGGTAGGGGAAAAGAAGTGAGACTGTCTGAAAATCTCATGAACTTAGAGGAGAGTTCAGATCAACAAGGAATGCTGACAGGAGAGAATCAGAAGAGAATTATGATCATTGGAGGAATAGAGGTGTTCCTACCAAGCAACCTGGTTAAGGCTAGATCATGTGTTGCAGATGCAACAACAATAAGAGGATAGCCAACAGAAACTATTATGGAGGAAGAAATGGAGAATACACTGACGTTTGCCCAAGAAGTAGAAGATGAGAATTCAACATAATGGCTCAAAATTTTTAGCCAGGAAGCTGGAAAAGAAATCACTGTAGTACTGGAAGCTGTAGAAGAAGAAGAAGAAGAAGAGGAAGCAGGCATCATGGATTTTTCTAACCTGTGTGAAGAATTGGAAGCCCTGGAAAGGAAGGTGGTGGTTCAAATTTTTCACATCCAAAAAGCTAATTTGGAAGTAGGTAGTGGAACATACTAGCCTAGGGAGAATATGGAAGAAGATGGAAGTATTCCGGGAGGAGAAATGGCAGTAGCAAAATTTCCATAGGAAGAAGCTGAGTAGCAGTTCAGTGAGGATACTGTAAAGCTGGAGTCTATAGCAGAGTGGCCACTTAGTGCCACAAAGAGAGATAAATATAGCAGGGGAGATCGAGAAGACCTGCCCATTGAGAACACAGAAGTGCGACAAAGAGGACTGCATACAAAGAGCCAGCCACTAGAGTAGCTGGATGAGGTAATTGAAAAAATCAGAAGGGTGATGTTGATTTCAGTAGCAGAGACTGCCGACAATGAGAAGTTGAGCATAAGGGAGGTTGGAAGAGTAGCAGGGTAGCAACAACATCAACATCGAAGCAGAGGAGCAGATGGATAGCTCCAAGGGAAAGTTTGGGATCTAGGTGGATTTCAACACTCGAGAAGAGGAGCTCATGAGAAGGCTCATGATTTTTCCAGTTGAAGAGTATGATGTAGGAGCATCGCTCCATGTCTACAGCGTGCCAGCCAACCATCACATCCAACATGCATTTAATGGAGAAAGGGAGAATCACAACCCTCTCAATTTTGAAATTTGAAATTTCAATAAATGTTGTAAGGATTTTAATGTCAGACCACGCCTTTGTACATGTAGTGGTTGAGGTTTCCTTTAATGGTTGCCTGTAGCAAGCTTAGGACGTAGTCAAGACTGGGCATCCATTTATGTAATGTAGCTATAGGAGTCACTCTGTGATAGTGATAGCACAGAAGTGGTGGATGAGGATAAGCTCAAGAGGGCCCTCTTTTGTAGGGAGTATCTAAGAAATTAGAGTAGAGAGTTAGGAGGAGAGACCAGAGAAGAGAGGTCTCAAGAAAGAGAGCTAAGACTTGTTATAGTAAAAGCTTTGTAAAAATTTGTATAGACATACAGATTAATAGAAAATCATTTTTTCTTGCACACTGTGTGTTTGACATTTACATGTTTTTTTTGCATTTCATGTTTTAAATGCATAACTGGTGAATCATTGCATAAGTTTCAATTTCTTTTTGTCTTGGAGTTTCCAAATGCAAGGAGTGCACATAGTCCACAAGGTGTGCACTAACAAAGGTGAGACAACCTCAGTAAATCTTAAGAGGGATAGTGTTGAACCTTCATCAACAGAGGTGCAAGGAGTGCAAAGGAAGGAACTCAATTTAAAGTTCAGGGAATACAAAACTATTGAAGGTTCTGTAGAGTTTTGCCAATAGGGCATTGAGCGAGTTCATAGAGTGCACCAGAGAACTCTATTTCGAGTTTTGAAGAAAGGGAAGTGTCGAAGAGAAGACACTCACAGAGTTGTTGAATATTCTATAGGCTCTGCAAGGTGTGCATCGAGGAGAAGAACGCCAGGTGGGCATAGGGAGTTTGATTTTCAAGAAAACTTCTCAGATCTGAGTTTAGTGAAATACTTAGTAGCACTAGGAGTGTGCAAGAGAGGAATTTTCCTAAGCCCATAAGCTCAGAAGAGAAAGCACAAGAGGAACGTGCATAGAGAAAACCTTTTGAGTTTTTTTAGTTGACAAAGCTCAGGAGGGGGAGTGTTTCTATAATGCAGACGAGACCCAAGGGAACCGGGCTCGCAAGAGAAGCATCGAAGGCTGAGACCTTCGAGCGTCGAAATTATTCCAAGGGAAGGGAAGAGGCACAAGCTCAGGAGGATGAGCACAAATTTCATTGGATCAACACTAGGAGGAAAGATTCAGACTGTTGAAGCTGTGTGCACGAACACAGGAGGAGAGAGTGCAAGGAAGACAGATCTGAACCGTCAGATCTAGCGCCAATACCGAATGACCGTTGGATCTGGTGAAGGTGCAGAGAGTTAACCTCTGGGAGGTCGCATAGGAGAGCAACTGAAATGGACAATGGAGACGCTTCATGGAGAAGTGTCGAAATCCTAAGAACCCTATAATTATGATGCAAGAGCATCACCAACACGTCAAGCAAGCCAGTGCGGAAGCACAGGACAGCTGGACAAGCGAGCACACATTTTGAAAATGCTTTGGAACTGTTGCACAGATCTTAAATGAGTCATTTAAGAAGAGGTGCCTTTGTATATTGTAATGGACCTTGAGCGGATAGCTCTCATCTTCTAGTAGATAGTTGGCATTTAATATAGTTAATGTTGGTAGATAGGATTTTAATTTTAGATTTGATAGCTTTAGAGTCCAAGAGCGAAAACGGATATAGACACCCTCATTGTATCATTGTAACATAAGCCTGAGCATAAGCCATAGTATGAGCCTAAGATTGAAGAAACAGAAGAGCATGCAGAGAATTGTATGAAGAACACCCATGTACAGATATTTGAATTAATATAAGAACTTTGATTCAAATTCATGGTATGTGTTGTTATCTGTGTATTGATGTTGTGCTCATGAATGTTTTCTTCCTCTTATACATTTTATTTTATATGATGTGTATATGATTTCAGGGTTGAGTTGGAATCTGAGAGGGTAAAAGAATGATTTTCAATTGTTTCTCTAATTGAGCCAGAGGATTCCTACAAGGAGTGCAGTTGAATTGTCCACAAGGAGTGCATTGACAGAAGGGTTCAATTAGAGATAGCTTTTGTTCTCATTTCCTCGAAGGTGCAGTTAGGCACAGTGCCATGCAAGGAGTGCGCAGGCCAGATAAAAGAGTCTCAGGGTTGCAAAGCTGAGTGAAGTGTTAAAAGATTGCTGCTACAAGGTGTGCGCAGAGTCAAAAGAGACTTCAACACTTAGACGTCGTTGAAGGGTTGCCGCAAGGAGTGCGTGAAAGAGGTTTCCAAGAAGACTGATGTTGTGGAAAAGCTCAGTAGGAGTAGGCCTTTGAATTCACTGAAGGATAAGCACAGGGAAGCTGCTATTGAGAGTTGGAGGGAAGCGTCGCAGGTTGGCGAACAGGTGAACAAGTTTCGTGGAGAGATACTTCTTCATTTCATGGATTGCATAAGGAAGAACAGATGGTCAAAATCCTATGAGGATATTTCACGAAGTTCAGAGGGTCGTTAGATCTTGCGGAGGTGCAAGGAGGTTACGGTAAGAAGGTTCGAAAGGTTTACATCTCAAGAAGGGCAGAGCCATCGATCTAGGTCACAAGGACCGTCGGATCTACATGTGATATCGTGTATCGGGGGTTAATGAGTCGAGGATCCAAATTTGTGCAACAAGAATTAAGATATCACGATCCGAAATATCCTGACGAGTCCAGAACCATTCATTGTTGAGGATGCATGTCAAGAGATCCAAGGAATTTGAGGATCGGAGAATCAGGGGTTTCGCGAATAGAGAAATCTTGCCGCTTGGAGTCGAGATCCATGATATTCCGATGGTGATGTAACCAGTGTGGGGTCGCAGGAGTTAGTGGAAGACAGGTGGAGAAATATCAGGGAACGGGAAAAGGCAAGTCCCGAATCCATTGACATCAGGACTCACGATCCCACAAATTCCAAAATCCCCATAGAAGTGACGGGAGGTGGAAGAGACAGTTCACGCGTGCATCGGAGTTTCGTTGCATTGTTATCGGGA
Source organism: Picea abies (assembly GCA_900067695.1). Classification (NCBI taxonomy): domain Eukaryota; kingdom Viridiplantae; phylum Streptophyta; class Pinopsida; order Pinales; family Pinaceae; genus Picea; species Picea abies. The sequence goes on along the minus strand of CBVK0100543817.1, from coordinate 244 downwards.
GTTGGTAAATCAAAGTACTCGATATCGTGAGTTGCAAAAACCCGACAAAGAAGAAGTGCCGATAGGGGAAGACAAAGTCAGCGTTGACTAGCCATGGGGTCTCGGGTATTCGAGAGCCCAACGATCAACAGTGAACTTGTGAAGCCGCAAGTTCCGATCCTCCGATAAGTAAAGAAAGGAGGATTGCGCCGAAGAGAATCTATGGGGTGAAGAACCTTAGATTTATTCGGGCCAAGAAGAAGAA
>CBVK0100543816.1:0-17311 GCA_900067695.1 Picea abies | reverse complement strand
AAAAGAACTTGGCCATGCTTGAAAGGTATGGACCAAGTTACTATTATTGCATGGGGCTTTTATTGCAAATCTTTTATGCCCTCTTTTCTTTTTCTTTTTCTTTTTTCTTTTCTTTTTTTTCTTTTTCTTTTCTTTATTTTTCTTTTTCAAATTATTTGCAGAATGAAAAATAATTTGTCAACAAAAACACTAGAGACAGATAATATCCCAGTCACCAGTTGATCCTATAACTTATAGGGTGATAACAGGTTCTCCAAATATTCTGGCAAGAGATCCAAGTCATGTTTTTTCAGGAAATCTCTACAATCCTCTCCTTTGAAGGTAAGTGTTGGCTCAGGGAGCTTCAACATCTTTCAAAACACTTGCGGTGAAAGAGAGACAGGGGAATGGTCTTGAAGTTGAATAATCTGTTGACTTAGTACATATTTCTCAACGCACCATTCAACCAGTTCTTTGCAGTCAAATACTTCAGGGACACACCCTGTGAACGCAATTCTAGATGTCCAGGTCACTTCTTTTTTAGCAGGAGGATATGAATAGTAAGAATATGCTCTGGACCACTAAAAGTTCTTGTCCTCACGCCCAAAAATATTCAAAGTATCATCGTAGAACTGTTGTCAAGCTACTGCTGCCATAGGTTGATGAGAGTGTTCTTTTAACTAGATAATACTTGAAATGAATCATGTTAGCGTCAGAAGTCACTCCTGTATTGCTTGCAGGAGCAGAGCCCGACACCCATCAGTTTAATGTCACGATTTGTTTATAAGGGGTGATCAAATGGAAATAATGGCTCGAGGAGGTATCACTCTAACTCAGGGACTAGGTTTGGTACGTAAAGAACAAAGGAGGCATGGAATCCTAACTTCAGCCAGTGGGTTGATTAAAAGATGAGCAGGGAGAAGACTTAGGAGAAAATGAACAAACAACTATGGGCATCAGGCTTGCAGTGGTTTGTAGGGGAAAAACTTTAAATGCAAGATCCTCCTGGTTCAGGGCTTCAAGGAACTGAATAGAAGACTTGACTGGATCCTCCAATTCCAAGTCATTCAGCGTTAAGGAAATCACAGGGACTGATTAGAGGCTCCGTAACTATTACAGTGATCCATTACAACATCATCCTATAATAGCTACAGCTTAAATGGATCCTCCAATTCCGAGCTGCTCTAACACAGTGTAAACAAAGACATGAAAGAAACTGGCATTCATAAGGCAAGAAGTCTCCAAAGTTCATGCATAACAGAATAACAGTGCTTCATTAAAACTTTACAACCGGGAGCTCTGCTCAACCATCGATCCTTTACAAATTACAAAGACTGAGTTTATATGCTTAGAGAAAAATTGCCTCACAAAGGCGCGAGCGACTATCTGAGGCTTGGTGTCCCTTCAACCAAAATCAGACGAACCTTCTCTGTCAGGCGCCTCCTTAACTGCGCATGGCCCCTGCAGGAGTAGTAGCTGAGCCATTAAGTGTTGAGCTAATGTGTGCAGGCCTCCTCTGGCTGATCGAGAACTTGGCATGGCTTTTCTGGAAAAATGGGGACACAGGACCCTTTCGATCAGACCATTCGCCAAGCCCTCCATACTTCGATTTTAATGACTGAGGAGAGGTTTCAACTACCCCTCATTACCTTCATTTACTCCGAGCGAGGAAGAGTATCGAGATCAAGCTGAACTGGCATCTGGAGAACACAGTGATCCCTTCGGCAGTCAAACCCGGCGCTTCGGCCCTTTGCACAGTTCTTTCTATTCCCCCCAAGTGACCATAGGCTGTGACCATACACTTTCGGCGCATCGTGAACATGAAAGGGAAAACCTTTGCCGATTGGAAACGCGATGGGCAATATGCCGAGAAGGCTTAATCTGGCACCACGTGCCCCTCTTTGATTGACGACTGAGATCTTCTCAGCGATGTTGTGGGCCCGAGCTCTGGACACCTCCGGCGCTTCGTGTCTCGTGGATCCAAACACAAAAACTCCGGGACTTCTCGCGGCGAGATCCCGAGGCTTCGTGCCACCTGTATTCCACCCACCGGCTCCACTATGGCCCCCACTGCCTCCAGCTATTGGGGTATCGTTTCTCGCAACATCGCGATCCTCGCACTCAAATTTTTGAGCCTTTTCCTGCGAGGCCCCGATACGCGATCCCACGCGCGGATCCAACGGTTATTCACCTTCTCTCTTTTCGCGCCCTCGCGACTTGGGATACCCAATGTTTGGGCTCTTATCCTACGAACTCCCGAGTTCGTGAGATCACCGATCTTGGATGATGCCGATGACACTTCGCTCGCTCACTTGACTTGGGCCTGAAACAGATTTCTTCGTGTGCTGCGCTTAGGCACTTATCGCACGATTAAGCAGACCTGTGTACCTTTGGGACCCGATACCAAAATTGTTGCTAACATTAGGCTCCATGGGGGATAGATTCGTCCCTGCGATGCTCTAAGAACTCCTTCTGCAGTTCCAGTCGCCCTTCTGTTGGGTTGTGGAGTCATTATTAGGCCGCAAAAATAAAAACAAAAACGAACTAAGAAACAAAAGGAAAATATTTACAAACAAAAGAGCCATCTGAGGCTCAAACAAAACATTTCTTCAGGAAATGCCCATTCACTGGGCTACTGAAAACTTCTTCACCCTCTGAATCCTGCAACCTGTATGTGTTATTTGAGAAAGACTCAGCAATTCTGAAAGGCCCAATCCACAAGGCTTCAAATTTGTTGTGTTTTCCCTTATCTTGTTTAGGAGCATCCCATTTCAGCACCAGGTCTCCTACCTGGAACCGCTCCTTCTTGGCCTTCTTATCGAAGACCTGCTTGATCCTTTGCTGATGGTTCTGAATTATGTTCACTGTCTGCTCCCTAGCCTGCTAGACCTCTACTATTTGATGAATCCTTCTAATCATGTCATTTGGCTCTTCTTGATAATCCTGAAAGAATTTCGCTACGGGAATGGCCAGTTGAGAAGGGAAAACAACTTCGGCCCCGTAGACTAACTGGAAAGGGGAGAGACCTATAGACCTCTTTGTAGTCACCCAATCAGCCCATAGGGCGAATTTTAGCTTTGAATTCCAAGCCTTTTTGTTGTCTTCCAACAACCTTTTGATGATCCTTATCAGGCTTTTGTTGGAGGATTCTGCTAGACCATTGCTCTGTGGATAATATGGGGTGGAATGAATCACTTTGATCCGAAACTTTTCACAAAACTTGGCTAGTGGTTCAGATCCGAAAGCGGCTGCATTATCAGTAACAATCTTATTTGGGCAGCCGAACCTTGTGATGAGGTCCTCCAGGAATCCAATGATTACCTTGTGGGAAGCACTCCTGGTGGGGATAGCTTCGATCCACTTGGTAAAGAAATCTATAGCAGTCAGGATCCACCTATGCTGCCCACTAGAGGCAAGGTGAATTTCTCCAATGAAATCTAGGCCCCACTACTGGAAAGGCCCTGAAACCATCATTGGTTTTAACGACAGAGACCTGAGCTGTTGCTTTCCTACGAATTTTTGAAACTTGATGCAGGCTTTGACCCCTTTTCAAACATCAGTGAAAAAGGTAGGCCAGTAGTATCCAGCCCTGAGGATTTTGTGGGCAGTAGCTCTCCAGAAATGGTGCCCCCCACATAGGCCGCTGTGAAATTCAGCAACGATCATCTCGGCCTCTGGCGGACTCATGCACTTCAAAAGCACCCCCAGGGGGTTCTTCCAATATAACACTTGATCGATCAGGCAGTACCTGACTGCTTTGAGCTTTAGAGCTCTTGCTTTGCTTCTCTGCGGGCCATCTGGAGGCCGCAGCTTCTGCAGAAAGTATATGACATCCCTATACCAAGGACATCGAGCTAATGGGGGCTCTCTTTGATGGTCGATATCAAACAGTCGATCCTGCTGCATACCTGAGCATTCGTTGATGAAACTTATCCCCAAATCTTGGTAGTTCGCTTCAGCCAACAACTTGGCTAAACCTTGCCCTTTGATCAATTTGGTGGGCCTTATTTCCAGGTCGAACTCTAGGATTTTGGCTATCCATTTACTCCTTCTCCCATCTATGTCAGGCTGAATAAGAATGTCTTTAACAGCAGCCGAGGGGACATAGGCGATGATTTTTGACTGCAGGATGTAGGTTCTAAAATCTTTGAGAGATTTTACTAGAGCATAAGCCTACTTCTCCATAGTTTCATACCTGACTTCGGCATATCTCAAGGCTCGGATGAAATAAGCAATAGGCTGCTCTAGCCCACTGTCATTTGTCTGTAATAGAACAACAACTACTGTGTCAGGTGAGGCAAAGGAGAAAATAAGAAAATCCTTTGAGTAGTCGGGACTGATAGGCACATGAGCTTCAGTTAGGGCCTTCTTGATTTTCTCAAAGGAATGTCGCGATTGAGGGGTCCACCTTACTTCATTCTCTTTCTTTAACATGGTTGTTATAAGCACTACCCCCTCGGCAAAGTTAGGCACAAACCTCCTCAGAAAGTTAATTTTACCGAGGAAAGATTGGACCTCCTTCTTGGACCTTGGGATGGATAAGGCTTGTATCGCCTCAACTCTGTTGGGGTCAATCCTGACTCCTTCTGCTGATACTATGTGGCCTAGTAGCTTTCCCTCCTTCATGGTGAATAGAGATTTCTTGGGGTTTAATGAAATGCCAAACTTTCTGCATTTTAGGAAAAATTTCCTGAGATGACAACAATGCTCTTTATCATATTTTGAAAACAATGTGATGTCATCCAGATAAATAACCACAAATTTATCCCTTTCCCCAATGAAAGCTATGTCCATGGCACGTTGGAATTTCTCCCCTGCATTCATTAGTCCAAATGGCATCTTGGCATACATGAATGTGCCCCATGGAGTGGTGAATGTTGTCTATTCCCTGTCTTCAGGAAGAACAGAGACCTGATTGTAGCCAGAGAAACCATCAATCATGGACATCCTGGAAGCTCCTATCACCTTCTGCAATATATGTTCCATCTTTGGCAAGGGGTAGTTATCCTTCCGTGAGCTCCTGTTCAGGTTTTTGAAGTCTACACAGAGTCAGATCTCTCCATTCTTTTTCCTTACTGGCACCAAATTGGCCACCCACTCTGAATATCTCAGTGGAACAATGATCTGGGCTTGAAGCAGCTTCTTCACTTCCCTCTCCATGATAGGAAGCAACATGGGATTGATCTGTCTCAGCTTCTGCCTGAATGGCTTCGCCTCCTCCTTTAATGGAATTTTATTCTCGATGACAGAGGTGTCATAGGTTTTGAGGTCTTCGTAGGTCCAGGCAAACACATCAACAAATTCCTTCAAAAGTCTAATGTATTCGGACCTCTGCTCCTCTGTCAGACTTCTTGACAATTTGACAAACTTGGGATCATTCTCGGTCCCAATGTTGCACTGAATAGTACCAATGTCATCCTCTGAGATTTCTCCCTTTAACGATACATCATTTCTATCAAAGAGCCTTTCCAAAGGAACTAGTCCTCTTGGGATATGATTGTTGGGCAACTGTACAATGTCACGCTCTGCAATCTTATTCAGAAAATTACCCTCATCAAGATTTTCTTCTGAGACTGAGTCTTGGTCGATATGCATCTCTGAAAATTCTTCGACAGTCTCCATGAACTTCTTGATCTCAAGATCATCCTCAAACACCTTCCAATGATTGACATTGTTAGGTATGGAGGGCCTGTATTTTACTTCTACATCATACCTCAGTTTGGGCGACAAGGGTACCTTGAAAATGCTTGCTGATGTAGCCAAGGAATATGCCACTGTGTTTTCTTCTCTTGGGATGAAAGAGATGTTCAACGCTGAGAATAAACGGTCAATTAGGTCCCATACCTCATTCCTATAACTCCTGAGTCGAGGATGCTTATCCTGATAAGCGCTTCTGACCTGCTGGACTACCAACTCGGCATCTTCGAACACTGTTACCTCCTAAATTCCCATTTCCCTTGCGGCTCTTAGTCCTAGGATAAGAGCTTCATACTCTTCCACATTGTTGGTAGACTCAAATTCTAGTTTATATGACAAGGATATGGTCTCTTGAGCAGGTGACACAAAAACCACCCCAGCTCCAGTGCCTTCTCGGGAACAGGCTCCATCAAAGAACATTTTCCAGACGGGGATGATGGAGGGAGGAAGCTTAGGGGAAATGATGGGTTTCTTTCTGAGTCTAAGAGGAGGTTCAGGAGCATGGGTGAGTTGAAGCACACTGGAACCTAAATCAGTGTCTAAAGTGAAAATGGGATGGTTGGTAGGGTTGGCCTCGTCACTGATTATATAAGCCAATTGGGCTTCCGTGTATAGTCTTCTATGCTCTCCTCCAAACACTGGGATAGTAGCATATGTGAGGTCCATCTGTAAGGTTCCCCCCAGTCTTTTTATCCAAGATCTTGATAATAGCATACCGAACTTTGGGGGGACATCAGCTACTACAATATCCATGACCACACTCTTCATGGGCAGTTGGAACAAGGTAACAACCAGGTATTTAATAATTCCAAGGCACTGAACTCTCCTGGAGTCAAAGGAATAGAGGTCATGATAGGCTCGGGTGACTTCTAGTCCTAACTCTTCCATGACAGTTTTAGGCATGAGGTTGTGAGAAGCTCCTAAATCCATCAAGCAGTTGTGTAGCACCTTATCGTGTATGTTCAGGGATGTATAGAAGGGAGGGGATGAATCATCTCTATCTTCTACCATGGGACCTAGGACAACTATGGGCTTTTCATCTTGGAGGTTTATGGAGTCTGTAGGAAGGCTTGAGGCTTCAGACTATAAAATCTCAGAGAAGCGTTTTTTAAATTCCCCATGCTTAATTAGCTTGGTGAGGGGCACAGGGATTCTGATCTTTTGAATCTCATGCTCGAAATTAAAAGAAGATGTAGGCTTTGGAATTTCTCTTATTTCAGGAACATGATCGTGGACAGTAGGAGAGGGGGGTTGAGCCTTCTTACCTCTGTGACTATCGGTTACTACGTTAGCAGGATTTTCTGCTCTAGTGGACTGCTCAGGAATATCAGGCGCTGCTGTCTTTTTTTCAGACCTTAGGTTATACCTGCCTCGGCCGCCGCTAACCTTGTCTCCCTTGCTCAATTCATTCAGATGAATTTTCATGAGAGACTCCTCGTAAGCCGTTTGATTGAGATGAGTAAAAGGAGGAGTGTCTTCTAAGCAGTGGATTTCAGGGTCAAGCCCACATGTCTCTCTTTCCTCCTCATCGGCCACTAGGTTGTTCTGAAAAGGGGCCTGAATTCTCTGGTCTTCTCTGTCTTTGTCTCTCTGTTCTCTTGGGAAAGCCCATGGCCCTTGGTTATCAGATCTCCTGAAACCTCTATTATCAGTGTTTTGAGGATTTCTGTACATGGGCTTCCCTTCTAATTCCAACCTTTCTACCTTGGCAGCAAGTGATTTTAGTGTTCTAGCTGTCTCATCTATCTGATAGGGCAGGGGAGAGGAACTGGATGAGGAAGCTTCAGGCCTGTTCTTGGATGTATTTCTACCAACAACGTTCCTGAGTCGGTCCACAACCAATATGTTAGATTCTACTTCCACGGTTGCATCCTGCATGAGGGCCATGGTAGTGGCTCTTCTCTCTCTCAGCAGTAGGTAGAAATCAGGCTCAAAAGCGCTGGAGTAAGTGATCTTTGCAGAGGCTTCGAAGGGCTTTATCTCAGTAGGGATTCTGTTGTACATTTTATTGAATCTCTTGGAGAAGTCGGAGATAGACTCTCCTTACTTTCTCTTCAAAGACCCAAACTCTGTCATGTAATACATGAAGTCTTTCTTGTCTCCCCACTGTCTTAAAATGCATTATATAAGACTTCGATCCCATTAATAGATCCAGGAGGCAGGGCCTTAAACCATTTTCTAGCTTCTCCTTGGAGGCTATGGATGAAAATCCTCATCCATACGTCTGCGTGCATGATGTTATTATCATCTGTGAAACTATAAAAGGCTTCTAGGTGCTCCTCGGCAGTTATGTCCCCCTCACCTGTAAACCTGGGCAGTTGTTTGAGGTAACCCTTTGCTGGGAGGGCGTTGAGATGTTGCGGTAGCACGAGGGCAGCGTACCTAGCGGCTATAATGGCCTCCATTCTGGTCATAGGGGGATTAGCACCAGCCATAGGAATATTAGGTGGAGGAGATCTTGGAGGATACGGAGTTCACGAAGGGACTGCTGAGAATGAGCCTCGAATGGGAGTGGGGAACAAGAGAGGATCTAAGGAGAAGGCTAACAAGTTCGAGTCAGCAGGCGCTCCTCTTTGTGCAGGAGTGGGGAAATATTCTATGGTCACGGGTCTTCACCGATAAACAGCGTCAAAGGAGAGGGGAGTGACAAGGATTTCTCGCTCTAGTCCCAGACCAGGAGGGGAAAACTCAGCAGGAACACTCCCAAAATTCAGGAAATGGGAAACTGCAGAGACATGCCTGTCAAATAACTGAGGGGAAGAAAAAGGAGCTCTGACAGAAGGATATGGTGGATTACCTAGTTCGGTGATGGACGCTTCTTCTTTAGAGGCCTTTCCCTTTCTGAGCACCGCCTCTGGATCTGTTTCAGGCGTAGCTAGAGGCAGTTGTGGATGAGACCGCGTGTGTCTGCCTCTGAAAGCCACAATTGATAGAGAAGGTTCTTCCCAGCAGAGTCGTCATAATGGAGTCGCCAGATGCACAGCAACAATCTTGATAATTCTGATTTCTGATGCACCTTCAGAATCAGTTAGTCGTTGTCGTTCAATCCCGGGGAAAATATTCAACTTCATCCCCAACAACATTGCTAGAAATGTTAGCATTAGAAGTCACTCCTGGATTTCTTGCAGGAACAGAGCCCAACACCCATCAGTTTAATGTCACGATTTGTTTATAAGGGGTGATCAAATGGAGATAATGGCTCGAGGAGGTATCACTCTAACTCAGGGACTGGGTCTGGTACGTAAAGAACAAAGGAGGTCTGGAATCCTAACTTCAGCCAGTGGGTTAATTAAAAGATGAGCAGGGGGAAGACTTAGGAGAAAACGAACAAACAGCTCTGGGCATCAGGCTTGCAGCGGTTTGTAGGGGAAAAACTATGAACGCAGGATCCTCCTGGTTCAGGGCTTCAAGGAACTGAATAGAAGACTTGACTGGATCCTCCAATTCCAAGTCATTCAGCGTTAAGGAAATCACAGGGACTGATTAGAGGCTCTGTAACTATTACAGTGATCCATTACAACATCATCCTATAATAGCTACAGCTCGACTGGATCCTCCAATTCCGAGATGCTCTAACACAGTGTAAACAAAGACATGAAAGAAACTGGCATTCATAAGGCAAGAAGTCTCCAAAGTTCATGCATAACCAGAATAACAGTGCTTCATTAAAACTTTACAACTGGGAGCTCTACTCAACCATCGATCCTTTACAAATTACAAAGACTGAGTTTATATACTTAGAGAAAAATTGCCTCACAAAGGCGCGGGTGACTATCTGAGGCTTGGTGTCCCTTCAACCAAAATCGGACGGACCTTCTCTGTCAGGCGCCTCCTTAACTGCGCATGGCCTCTGTAGGAGTAGTAGCTGAGCCATTAAGTGCTGAGCTAACATGTGCAGGCCTCCTCCGGCTGATCGAGAACTCGACATGGCTTTTCTGGAAAAATGGGGACACAGGACCCTTTCGATCAGACCATTCGCCAGGCCCTCCATACTTCGCGTTTAATGATCGAGGATAGGTTTCAACTACCCCTCATTACCTTCATTTACTCCGGGTGAGGAACAGTATCGAGATCAAGCTGAACTGGCATCTAGAGAACACAGTGATCCCTTCGGCAGTCAAACCCAGCGCTTTGGCCCTTTGCGTAGTTCTTTCTATTCCCCCCCAAGTGACCATAGGCTGTGACCATACGCTTTCAGTGCATCGTGAACATGAAAGGGAAAACCTTTTCTGACTGGAAACGCGATGGGCGATATGTCGGGAAGGCTTAATCTGGCACCACGTGCCCCTCTTTGATTGACGGCTGAGATCTTATCGGCGATGCTGTGGGCCCAAGCTATGGACGCCTTCGGTGCTTCGTGTCTCGCGGATCCAAACACCAAAACTTTGGGACTTCTCGCGGCGAGATCCTGAGGCTTCGTGCCACCTGTATTCCACCCGCCGGCTCCGCTATGGCCCCCACTGCCTCCAGCTGTTGGGGTATCGTTTCTCGCAACATCGCGATCCCCACGCTCAAATTTTTGAGCCTTTTCCTACGAGGCCCCGATACACGATCCCACACACGGATCCAACGGTTATTCACCTTCTCGCTTTTCACGCCCTCGTGACTTGGGATACCCAATGTTTGGACTCTTATCCTGCGAACTCCTGAGTTCGCGAGATCACCGATCTTGGATGATGCCGACGACACTTCGCTCGCTCGCTTGACTTGGGCCCAAAATGGATTTCTTCGTGTGCTGCGCTTAGGCACTTATCGCACAATTAAGCAGACCTGTGTACCTTTGGGACCCGATACCAAAATTGTTGCTAACAAATCCCTTGAGAGAGATAACAATAATATAACCTTTGTTAAATCGTGTGTTAATGCAATTTAATGGAAAATCTCCTCGATCCCTTCGCTTATTAATGACGATATTTACGAAACCTACATGATCATTTATTGGAATTAAACCATACTAAAGATGTTTTGGGAAAAGCACGAAGATGGCGGGGATAGACAAGAGAAATTTGAATTTGGGGATTTTTGTGAACCTGCCAACCCGGGAACCCGCCAACCCGCGGTTGCGAACAATCGAAAATAGGCTAAGTACTACACAATGGTTAGTCAGACTTGGATACAGGAGAAATGAAATACTTAGGGGCTTGGTAAGTTTGACGATCATAATGTAGATCACGGATCGTTGGGTGGAAAATGGATTTCATGGAACTTGGAATATAAAAGCTTGAACCCGTGAACCCGCGGTTGAAAAAACGGTTAAGTACATAATAACACGGCGGTCAGTCGGAATCATGATATGGGAATATGGGTGTAGGTGAGATCCCGCGAGTCCGCCAACCCGTGAACCCACCAATTTGAAATGTGACTAAGTGTAGTAACAAGAAAGGGGAAAGAGAGGGTAAAAAGGGAAAAGGGGAGTGAGGGTAAGTATTGAAGAGGGAAAATAAATGGGAAAAAGAAGTTGGGAAAATAGAAAAGGGGAGGGAAAATTCGGAAGAGAGAATTGATCTCAACAACTAGATCCAACTGTGGGATGATAACCCCCTGTGGGTTGTCAAGAATCCACAATATTTATAACTAGGCGCTTCCATCCACTGGGCTATGGAGTCAAAGGTAAGAATATACAAACTAAAAAATAAAATTATGTACATGGAGATGAGGAAGTTTTAAGTGAAGAAACCTTTCAAATGTTGCTCGTTGATAGGAAACATCAAACTTTTATGTTTCATGTCTTGGTGCATATAGGAATTGAAACCCAGGAACTTGTCGACGATGTATGGTCAAATCTAGAGTGCTTCGAACTTTGTATGCATAGATGGTTTCTCCTTGGCTTTGTTCCATAGTAACACCAATTCTCCTTTCTGAAAATTCTTTACAATTGCATTCTGGTCAAAATATCTTTTGATACTTTGTTGTCTCTGAGAAGTTCTATTCAGGGCCTTACTTCGTTCTTCTTCCAGTTTCAACAACTGGTTGATCCTCCGTTGTATAGGTGAACTTTCTTCTGCATCCTTTGTATTAACCTCAAAACGCAAAGCATTGAGTTCGAGACTAACTGAAATTTTTGCTTCCTTCCCATAAACCAACGTATATGGAGACATCTTGGTGTTATCCTTTGGAGTCGTTCTTCTTGCCCACAACACATCAGTCAACTTCAAATGCCAATTCCTTTTTTTCTTGTCAACAATTTTCTTCAATATCTGAATGAGTGTCTCTTTTGTGGATTCTGCCAGACTGTTTCCTTGTGGATAATAGTTTGATGATTGCCCCATAATAATTCCATATTCTCCACAGAATCTTGTAAATTTTGAACCAATGAAAATCAAACCATTATCAGTGATAAATTTGTCTGGAACATTGAATATTGACAAGATATTATCTTTGAGGAACTTAATTAACTCTTCAGAATCAACCTTTTTTAATGCCACTCCCTCTAGCCACTTCGTAAAATAATCTGTAGCAGTGAGAATATGCATATGTCCCATGCTTGACTTTGGGTTTATTGGCCTGACAACATCAAGTCCCCAGTGGGAGAATGGTTGTTCTACAGTTATAGGTTGTAAAGGCATCACAAATCTCTTCATTTTCCCTGAAAATTGCTGGAAAAATACACACTTCCTTATTGTAGAATATGAGTCTTTAAAAATTGATGGCCAATAAAACCCAGCTCTTATTATCTTATGGGCAGTGGTGGTAGGTGCAAAATGTATGCCACATATTCCTTCATGGAATTCCCTCACCAGCTCTTGGGCTTTGTTTTCATCAACACATCTCAGTAATATACCATCATAGTTTCTCTTGAACAATAAATCAATGATCAACACATATTGATTTGACTTCATCTTCAATGTTATTCTCTCCTTAGGGTTCATAGTGACTAGAAACTGCCCAGACCTCAAGTAGAATTCTATGTCTCAATACCATTCTGAATCGACCAATGGTTCTCCTTTTGAAATTGAAATCATTCCATCCACATAATCGCTATTTGCGATGAGATTACATAAACCTTGTCCTTTGACAACTTTTAAAGGTTTAATCTCAATATCATATTCTTGGATCTTCACCAGCCAGTTAACCCATTTTCTTTCTCTCAATTGTTGATTCAAAAGCATCTTTACTAGCAAGGATTGAAAATAAGCAATGACATGAGAATTTAGTTTATATGTCCGAAAGTGTGCCACTGCTTTCACAAGAGCCAAGTCTTTCTTTTCCAGTTCTGAATATCTCAATTCATAGTCATGAAGGGTTTTTCTCATGAAACTGATTGGGAGTTCTTCATCCTTGGTATTCCTCTGAGTAAGAACACATGCAACAATTGTTTCTGTATCAAACGAATATATGATGAAACCATTTTGAAAATATGGGCTAATAAGGACTGGAGTTGTGGTGATTTCCCTTTTGATATTATTGAAAGCTTCTTGTGTATCCACTGTCCATTCAAACCGTTGATCCTTTTTCAACAACAAATTGATCGACTTCACAATACTTGCATAGTTAGGAACAAATCTTCTCACAAAGTTGATCTTGCCAAAAATGGATTGAACTCCTTTCTTAGATGACGGGGGGTTGAGTTCATTTATTGCTTTAACTCTTTCTGGATCTATATAAATCCCTTCCTTGCACACAATGTGGCCCAATAGTTTGCCCTAAGTTACAACGAATAAAAATTTCTCTGGGTTTAGGGAAACATTGTATAATCTGCATCTATCAAAAACTTTCCTTAAGTGATGAAAATGATCACCCCTTATCTTTGAATGTACTGTCAAATCATCTTGATAATCCGCCATGAATTTTCCTATCAACCCACTAAATGCATGATCCATGGCCCTATGAAATGTGGCTCCTGCATTCTTCAAACCAAAGGGAATTCTAGCATATGCATATGTCTCCCAAGGTTTTATGAATGTTTTCTTTGCTCTCTCTTCCTCAGCAACCAAGACTTGATTATAACCAGAAAAACCATCTAACATGGACATGCAAGTTGATCCCGTGACTTGTTGAAGAAGAAACTCCATGTTAGGTAAAGGATAATTATCCTTTATAATTGCTTTGTTAAGATCCCTGAAATATGTAGACATCCTGATTTCCCCAGTCTTCTTTCTTACCATCACAGGGTTTGAAAGCTAATCAAAGTACCTAATGGGATATATTATTCCGACCTTCCTTAATTTCTCCAATTCAATCTTTACCAGAGGTTTCAATTTTGGGTTCATCATTCTTATTTTTTGCTTGATCGACTTTACTTATTTTCTCAAAGGAATGATATGTTGAAATATTGTTGTATCATAAGCTTTCAAATCATCATAGGTCCATCCAAACACATCAAGATATTATTTAAACAATGCAACATATTGGTCAACTTATTCAATAGTGCAATCAACTCCCAAGTTGACATATTTTGGGGAACTATCAGTTCCGATATTGATCTTTCATGTTTCTTGAACTTTTCAGAGTGAAATTTCTTCCAGGAGATTCTTTGTTACAGGTATGGACTAATTGAGAGGGGGGGGGTGAATCAGTTAGTGTAGATTATTAACCATTTCTCTCATTTTTAACTTTGAATCATTAATCTTAGTGGCAGTGAGTCTTTACTGTGAAATCCAGAGTTATAAACATAAAGCAGATAATCATAAAGAACAGCAATCACATAATTTGCCAAAATAAATATAGCTCAAACTACTTTTCATTCTGATATAGCTTGCTTACCCTTTCTGTTGATCTGCTCTTCATTCTTCACTGTCTCTGATCTGCTGCTCTGCCTTGCTCTCCTCTGCATCCCATTCTCAGCTTCTTCTGCTGTCACGCAGATTCTCCTCTTTTCTCACATCCAGAGCGCTCCCTCTTTCTCACATCAACAACAGCTATTCATCTCTGTTCCAGCGCATTATATAGATTCACCACATGCAGAGACTTTCCATACGTTTTTCAACTCCAACTACAGTTTCCCTTTCTTTCATTCTTTCTTCTGCTTTTCGCATGCCAGCATTCTGATTTTCTGAACTGACTCTTTGCATGCCTCCTCTACGCATGCCACCTCATGCAACGTTGTGTTCCTCCTGTCTTAACTTCCAGTCTAATTTTAGACTAAAAAATCTTTCTACTTTTCTTAACTCCAACTGCAGTTTCCCTTTTTGTTTATTCGTTCTTCTGCTTTTCGCGTGCCAGCATTCTCCCTGATTTTCTGAACTGGCTCTTTACTCTGCATCCTTTACGCATGCCACCTCATGCAACGCTGTGTTCCAGCATCTGCGTTTCAACATCTGTGATCCAGCATTTGTGTTTCAACATCTACGTTTCAGCAGTTGTGTTTCAGCATTTGTGTTTCAGCATTTACGTTTCAGCAGTTGTGTTTCAGCATTTACGTTTCAGCACTTTAGCTTCTATGTTCCAGTATCTCTTGTACGTGTTGTCAACCTTGACTGCTCCATAACCATTGCCATCAATGACAATCCTTGACCGTCTTCGTCATCTTCTGTGTTGCAGAATTTGTGGCTGTGTTTCAGCCTCTGTGTGCCAGCATCTGCGATTGTGTTTCAGCTTCAATGTTCCAGCATCTCTTGTGCGTGTTGACATCCTTGACTGTCTGTGTCTTCTATGTTTCAGCGTCTGCGTTCCAACATCTGTGTTCCAGCATCTGTGATTCAGCTTCTGTGTTTCAGCATCTGTGTACCAGCATTTGTGTTCCAGCACTTGTGCGTGCTCCATAACCAACCGATTGCCATCAATGACAACCTTAACCATCTACGTCCACTTCTGTGTTCCAGCTCTGTTTCAGCATTGTGTTTCTTCATCTGTGTTTCAGCACTTGTGTTACATCATCTCTTGTGCGCCTTTGTATTCCAGCATCTCTTGTGTGCTTTATAACCAACCGATTGCCATCAATGACAACCTTGACTATCTGCGTCATCTCTGCTATAGCCATATTTCCAACATTCTTAGCATGATCATCTTTAGTAAACAAAGACTCATATTGAATACAATATTTTGGGACAACAGATATGCAATTGTCTTCATCATCATCATCGTTCAACACAAATGTTTCCAATTGTTCATCATTCTCAAATACTTGTAAATATTCCAGGTTATCAGGTATAGAAGGTTGGAATACTCTTTCAACTTGAAAAGATGTTTTTCTTTGAATATCATCCGGGTTTGATAACGAGGCTGCCAAGGCCAATGAATCTGCCTTATGATTCTTGTCTCTTGGCCAAATGAAGGAAATGTTGAGAGAACTGAAAGATTCCATCAATTGGTTGACTCTTTTGAAATATAATTTGAGTCTTTCCTTCTTGATATTATACCTCTGGGTGACTTGATTAATTACCAACTCGGAGTTGCTAGTCACAATTAGATGTTATATATTCATTTCTTGCGCAAGGACCATCCCCTGGATCAAAGCTTCATATTCTGCCTCATTATTCGTACATGCAAATTTGAGTATGATAGCATGTGGATGCATGATCTTCCCTAGACTTATAAGGACAATTCCAAATCCTCTCTCGGAGCTTGAACATGATCCATCGAATGACATCCTCCAGTAGCCTTCAAATGGTTTCTCTTAACTCTCCATGTCATACATTTTCTCCATGCTTTCATTGTTTTCCATGTCTAGAATAGCATAATTTCCAATCCCAACATCTATATAATCTTCCACTAATTCACTATCCTTCTTTTTGAAAGAGAAAGGTTTCTTGGGTTCACGTGGTACCTTAACCATTGCTACTTATTTTCCTGGAAACATCATGCAACTTCCACCGTTCATTATGTATCCCCTGATCATGGAGGACCGATCTCTTCCCAAAACAACTCCATATGTCGAAGGAAGGTCTACTACAATAATATTGAAAACTGTGATAATGTGGGGGGAGGCCGTGATCCAAGCATAGAAGTCCTTGATTTCTCCATAAGTTGGCACTTGTCTAGAGTCAATTTAATATATACTTTCACCAGTCTCATAATATTTGGTACAGTTCATGCCCGGTGCCTCCATGACTGCTAGTGTCATAATATTATTGGTCGTGCCAGTGTCCACCAAACAATTATGAAGTGCAACATCATGATTTTCAATTGAAATATAAAAGGGAGGAATTTTACCTCTCAACTTGGCGGTCAATTTGTTTTGGTTTTGTTTCGAACTTGTAACAACAACTTTTGTTTTTTTAGATGGATCATCCAACAATCACAAAATGTTCTCCCTTTGTTGGGGAATCTTCACCACTTCAGTAAAAGGAAGAGTTATCCTTAATTTATTTAAGTCCTCTACAACATTGTATGTCATCTGAGTGGAGTTTGACATGGAGTGTTGCTTCTTACTTACGACACCATCCGTCACTTTCTCATTCTCCTTTTTCTCACTTGCTTTTTCTTTTTCTTTTTATTTTTCCAAATCATTTTTATAATTGGATCTATTTACAAATCCTCTAGTCTGGGCGATGTTTTCTTGTGAGTTGGGATCGTTGTCACCCTCTTCAAATATATACATGGATGTATCACATTCGTTCATTTGTATAGTTTTAGAACTTTCATAAGGTGAGTAATAATTCTCTTGCTCAACCATTTTCTCATCGTATATATTGTCCAGAACAACTGCATTGGGAGTTGGCTGTCTGGGAACCCTTGGCCGTGAGATCGGAAGAGC